>PVJN01003835.1:0-96445 GCA_004026805.1 Lasiurus borealis
GAAAAAGTCTGACAAAATGTTTGAAATTGGCGTCCTGTATATCCAGGACCATTGTCTGTTTTAATGCATTTTGGCTGTCCCATGACAGCGAAACATCTCAGGCAATGAGCAATACAATGTTTTCCTGCCTCTCCTGCTTGGGCAGTGGCCGTTAGGAACCCGGAAAAAGTATCAATGGTAACATGTACATAACTTAATCAGCCGAAAGCGGGGATATGGGTAACATCCATCTGCCATAGATGGTTAGGTAACAGGCCTCTAGGGTTAATACCAAATTGTGGGACATTATGCTGCTCTGGGCAGCGGGGGCATTGGTGCACGATCTGGCGTGCGGCTTCTCTAGAGATTTTGAATTGTAGACGGAGGGAATTACTATTTTGATGGTGGAGATTATGAGATTGTTGTGCTAACTGTTCCTGAGAAAGAAGGACAAGTCACGTGGCTCTGTCAGTTATATCATTTCCCTCGGCTAGTGGCCCAGGAAGATTAGAATGGACTCGTAGGTGACCAAAAAAACAGGGAAGAATACGTTGATGGAGCGTTTCCTGAATGTCTCAAAATAGGGACTAGATGATGGAATTAGAGGTTTCAATAAAGGGTACAGTTTCTATGACCTCCATAGCTCGTGCCACATAGTGTCTGTGTAAAGATTAAAGGCATCGGAAGGAAGACTTTTTAGTACTGCAAGGACTGCATACGGCTCAACTACCTGGGCTGAGGTAGAACTGGTGAGGAATGTGGTGACCTTTCCCACTGGAGGATCCATCAGTGAATACCAGTACGGCCTCTTCAATAGGAGTATTTCATACTACTTTTGGAAAGACAAAGGCATGTTGGCTAGCGAATTGTAATAATTTTTCCTTAGGGTAATGGTTGTCTATTTGTCCTGGATAATGAGCCAGCACTATGGCCCAATCATCACAATTTTGGAGTAACCAATTAATTTGTTGTTTGGTATAAGGCAAACAAATAAGGGGAGGTTCTTGACCTATAATCCGGCGTGTTTCCTCTCTTGCGAACTGAATGAGGGTGGCAACTAAATCATAATATGGAGTTAGAATTCTAGCTGGGGTTGCTGTTGTTGGAATAATACCTCTCTAACTGTCTTTCCCTGCAATGCAGCAGCGATTGCAAGCCCTTGTACATAAGAGGGCCCAATGTCAGCACATAGGCAGACATAATCTGATAGAGTGCTCTTTTTTCTGAAGGGACGGATAGCAGCCTGACAGGCAGAGTTGGCAGTTTCATAAGCTAATTGTTTGACTAAAACCATGCCCGATTCACCGTCACCGATAAGCCTTCCAGCCGCTTGTAGCAGACGAGATACAAAATCTTGGAATGGCTCATCCGGTCCTTGACGAATTTTCGACAGATCTTCTGTCTGCCTGCCACTAGATGGCAGCTTTTTCCATGCCCTGAGAGCAGCCGCATTTGTCTGGGCATAGACCCCCGGTGCAAAATTAATCTGCTGATCAGTTTCCCTATATATCCCTTCTCCTGCCAACATATCAAAAGTAAACGGGATGTGCTGAGCCCTATTTCTTTCTGCTGTTATTTGACATTGCTCTGCATATTCTGATTTCCATAGGAGGTAATCCCCTCCTCCCAAGCAAGCACGAGCAAGCTGCTTCCAGTCATTAGGTGGCAGGACCTCTGTGGCCAGACTCTCTAGCATAGCCTCAGTGAATGGTGCCGTAGGACCATATTGCGCACAGACAGTCTTTAGTTCTTTTAACTGTTTGAAAGGGAGAGGCTGATAGACCCTGCGCGGTTGTCCTTGTGCGTCTGGCTGTTCAATCACTGGAAAGGCCATTGGAAAACCCTCAAGGTCTTCGCCACGATCAGCTGCTTTTTGTAAAGTTAACTGGAGTGGGGACACCCCCATGCTCGCCCCAAGCCTCGTGGGCTCCCATGGCGGGTCCCGATTAGGTGGAGGCGGAATGACTAAGGGCCGCCGTCCCTCAGCTTCTTGTACCACAGCTACGACTGGCGTTCGAGTTGGCGGCGGGGGACTGGGTGTGCGAGAACGCCCGATCGAGGGGACCTTAACTGAGGTTGGAGTCGGGCCGGCACACCGCTCGACCTTCTGAGTCAGTGCCGCTATGGCTTCCTGTAACTTTTGGAATTCCTTGCTTACTACTCCTTTCTTATTCCTGTCTCCTTTAGATAGTTCAAAAGGGTCATTATATTCGTGATCAGACAGTGACTGCTGAAATGCCTCAAGAGGCCCCTTTCCTGGTTTTTTACTATAAATATTATCTGCCGATGGGGGCAAGAGTGGTAATGGCAGATTGAGTTTCTCCTCAGGCTCCAACAGCGGTGGAGCGGAGGGCACTACTACGGGTCCTTCCCTTTTCTGGCTGCCCAGATCGGGGCAAGAAGGGCTCTTGCGCCTTAAGCTAGGCTCAGGTTCCCACCTATTTGCCTCATGTCTGGGGTCCATACAATCTCTAATTAGGTTCCACAAAGAAAATGTATCTATTGGAATCCTTTTTGGTCCATGTACTAAGTAATAATCCTATAGTTTCTCTCCTACTTTTGCCCAGGTTTCTAAATTTACAGTTCCTTCTTTTGGCAACCATGGACAAACTTCTACTATAAAGTCTAAGAAGTGCTCTAACTGTTTCTGGCCAACCTTAGTTCCCTTAGCACGAAGCATTTTTTTAAGCACATGTATAAACAAAATTCGGCTATTGCCTTGTCCCATGATTATTCTCCCCCGACTCTAAATTGCTCACCGCCCCCGTTACCTTGATTCCGACGCGTACCAGTTTCTCTGGCGGTGACCTTCACCTGGTCCCCTGTTTCAGTCCCTGTTGGGGCGCCACCTGCCGGTGCCAGCCGGCACTACAGTCGAACAGTACCTGAAAGGGGGGTGAGGATTAAGAAAAGAAAGAGACAGACACAAAGATGGGATCAGGAGGACTGACAGTTCAAGACTGCAGCCCCGAGTTTATTTTTCTAGGCCTTTTTATTCATGCTAGCGTGTTTGTAAGCCATTCATTATTTCCTTAATTGCAGGAACTCTTGGTTTCTGTTCTCTCATCTGACCTTTAGCCATTCTTTGTTTCAGGATAATCAGTTTCTATTAATCACTAAACCTCAGGCAAGAGTAAACCCTCAGGATCTTTTACTCATGGAATGTTGTAGTTAAGTAAACTCTATTTATGATTAACTCCCTCGTTCCTTAAGCTTTAGCTAACTAAGCAAGTAACCTTAAACAAAGCTAGAAACAATTCCAGTAAAACTAGGGGGGTCGAAGTGCTGAGGCAGCTCACTTTGTGAACGCTTGCCTTCCCGGGACTTTGTCAAACCGAGACCGCCCTTGACAACTAAGAAGCAAAACAGAAACAGATCATAGAGAGATGGCAGACAGCTGTTCAGGGAGGGAGGCTGGGGGGAGAGGATTGAGCAAAATAGAAAAAAAAAAGAGAAAGAACTCAAAGACATGGACAACAATTTGGGGACTTCTTAGAAAAGGAGATTGGGGAGAGGACATAGAAGGGATAAATAGCAATGGAAAGACACTTGACTTGAGATGGTGAACACATAATACAGTGTAGAGATTATGTGTGAAAAAATAACTAAATAGAATAATTGTTTTTAAAAAAAACAATAAGTTACATTAGGGAAAATAAAGAGGAAATTCATCAATCTGTATGTGATGTGGCTCTGAAACATGCTAAAGAAACATCTATAAGGTATGATTAAGCTCTAGAAAGTGTCTAAATGTGTGTAATCATGAAAAAATGACGGATTTTTATTTTTTTAAGAAAGCATACTTAGACAACACTGTTAACAAAGGAGCTCCTATCACATTACTTAGGTTTAGGAAAATGTCAAGTCCTTCCCTAAATGGGCTAGCTGGTTCATAAGTTTTGAAAGGTGATATGGCATGAAAAATATTCAACAATCAAGAAAAATAAAAATAAAGAGAAAAAAATGTTCAACTTGCAGGTGAAGTAGGTTCTGCATATCAAGAGACTGAAGAAAATTATTAATATCTGAAGTATTATACAGGAAGAGAGTTATGTACAACACAACTGGTGATCAGTTGAAAAATTGCTATGACAAGAGGTTTGCAAAAACTTATAAGGCTGTGCTTATATTTCTGCTTGGAACAATAGCTCAGTATTCACAAATTCAGTATGTATGGTGACCTGTAGAACACAGCTCCTAAATATAATAAGAACAAAATATTTTGGCTGTTGCTACATCTATGCAACACTTTACAATAAAATGACCTCTGTTCTTGAATCAGAGGCTTGATTCCCATTCCCCCCCATGATTAAATCTATTGATTTATCCAAATTGAAGCATGTTTTACAACTAAAGGATTATATTTACTACTGAATTCTCTTTTATAAAAATATACATCTAGTATTGATCTTGATAATAACAGAGAATTTTTTTGACTTTACATGTATTAATATCACAGGTGTTTACTACTCCTTAACTGTTTTCATTTAGATTTCAGTAGAACTGTGATGTGAGCTTTGCCAATAAAATTAGGAACAAAGCAAAGAAGATGCAAGACTTCATGTTTTGTGAATAGAACAGTAAATTCTGCCATAGCGCAGGTAATCTGAAATCCGTTTTCAAATTCCTATAGAAATGGATGATCATCCATACTTTTGTATGCCTAATCTAATTTTTAAAAGAATAAATGAGTAGTAGTGTAGGGTTGGTTGTTATTGCATTGTGATGGAGAATATGGAAGCTGGCTGTTGGATTCAAGGGGGCAAGTGGGTAAGTGCACACTTCCTCACCTTCATTCCTCAGGCCCTTTGTCAGAAGGAAATCATGGGCAGACCAGCAGCTTTTTTACTTACTTCATATCATCAGGATTAGGAACTTACAGATTCTGAAACTACTTTAAAACATATCCCCCTCTTCTGTATTTTACAGATATTTTGTAGTTGAAAGAATCTTAAAAACTACTAATTAAATACCACATAATGACTGTTTGCTTCTTGTATTGAGACCTCATAAATGTATCCATGAATTTCTAATACTAACAAGCCACAGGAAATCTCTAAACAATTGTTTCCCAAACCACATAATGTAAAGGAACATAAAGCAATAAAATACAATTTGAAAAGCTGCAATTCATATTAAAGTCGGCCAGTCTTTTTAAAAGTAATATATGTTTTAGTATAAAAGCAGCATATATACATATATTATAGAAAATATCTAAAAAGAAAAAACAAAACTATCAACAGTTCTACTTCCCAACTATATTTTATATATATATATATATATATATATATATATATATATATATATATATATATTAGAATTATAAAAGCATAAAGGCACAAAGAAGAAAATGTGGAAATATCAGTAAAAACAAGTATCATTAATATAATATACATTTTCATACATATATATATATATATATATATACACACACACATATATATCAACCCTTTATATTTTATATTAAATATATGTTTTTTTAAATCTATTGACTTTTTAAAAAATGTTTTCATTTATTGTTTTTTAGAGAGAGAGGAAGAATGAGGGATAGAGATAGAAACACTGATGAGACAGAAACATGAATCAGCTGCCTCCTACACACCCCCTACTGGGGATTGAGCCTGCAACCCAGACATGTGCCTAACTGGGAATAGAACCAGTGACCTCTTAGTTCATGGGTTGATGCTCAACCTTAGAGCCACCCTGGTCAGGCTAAATATATATATATATAAAGACTAGAATATTCCACCATCCAACTGGCTGTTAGGTATGAAGCATACTGACGTCTAGGGGACAGATGCTTAATGCAGGAGCTCCCAAGCTGTGGTGAGTTGGCAGCAATGGTTCAATGCACCCTGAAACCCGAGAGAAGGGGGTTCAATCCCCACAGGCCAGGTCGAGGGACCTCACTGCTGAAGGGACCCCACTAACTCCACAGATGCCCTTTGAGCCCCTGCACTGCCCCAGGTATGGCTGGCTGAGGAGGGATAAGAGGAGGTTGGTCTCAGGGTGTACCTGGCCTATCTCACCAGTCCCACACCACTGGCCAACTTTTAATTAATTTCCTTTTAATATGCACAAATCTGTGAACTAGGCCTCTAGTGTTATTAATAACAGTATTCATTTTTCTTATATAGTTTCTCCTTATGTAATGTAAATCTCAATTATAACAACTCACTAACACTCTGAAATTTTTGACCTCTATATTTTGTTTCTGCTATTACACATAGTTAAGCATTTGCAACTCTCTTTCCTCTCTAAAATATAAGTCCTCTTTTTAGGCCCTCCTTTCCTCTAATTAGTTGCTTATCTGGCTTTTCCCTTTTATAACCAAGTTTCTAAAATCTTATACTATTCCCTCTTCCCCTATTCTTCCTCAACCTTTGTGATTTATTTTTAACTCCCCAACAGATCACCAAAACTATGTTCAGAAAAGTCACCAGAAAATTTTATGTGGACAGATATAATGGGCATTTCTCTGAGTAATCTTACATTAATTCCCCCTGGTCTGGTCCTTTCTCAGGGCTAGACCATGGCTTTCTTCATTATCAATGGCATCTGACAGGCTGTCCAGGTTCCTGGAGCACAACTCTGGCTTGGCCTCTGTAGAAACATGTGCTCCCATCATTTTCTTTTTGACTACTTTGCTCAGGTGACTTTGCTGACTCATCTGCCTGGCCCTCCACATTTAATGTTAGGTTTCTTAAGGCTCAGTCCTGAGGTTTTTTTTTTTCATTCATTCTCCTTTTCATAGCCAATGTCTACCACACATTTATTTGAAAATTCCAATTATACACCAATGGTTTCCATTTCCCACTTAAACCATTCATATATGTTCAATTATATAATATTCATCTGATCATATTTCTTTTTTTTTTACAAGAAGCAGAATGGAATTAAGTTGTGAAAGCCTTACTTTATTATTCAGAAACATTCCTGATATTCTATTCCCAAGTAAACATAGTAGACTGTACATTTTTTATTCCTTAGTTTTCAATCACGTATCTTTCTCTGGAGTAGATTCTTGAGTTCTTTCTTTTTTTCTCCAGAAGATTATAGCTAGGACATTTCTAATCACTTGCGAATATGAGCATGTATTTCATATGCTGTCAAAATGGAAGGCAATTTTCACCAGCATTTTTTCTGAGGTGTTCAAATTAGTTTTCTTAATCGTATAATTAAATATTTTTGGAGCATGTGTGCTATATGTAATGCAATAGTAAGTGTCTGAAAGAAATTTTTTGAGTTAACTCATCATTTTTTCAAATAGCAGCAGTATGATGCTGCTAAAAAAAAAAAAAAAGAAAAAAGAAAAAAAAAGTGGCAGTATCTATGTCCTAGTCAAACTTTCCTTAACACACGTGTCTGTGAGTAATGGGAGAAAAGCAACTTCACTGACAGGCAGCTTTACATGATACCCAAATGCAGGCCTAGTTAAAGGTATTTAAACATCTTCATTGGAAGGATAAGAAAATTTCACAGGAAGTACTCTTCTAACATTAAATCATTTTTTAAATAATTTACCATTAAACAATGCTAGAAAAGATTCTAGGTACAAAAGAGCAATGTTTCTAAGAAAAAAGAATAAACAAACAAACATAAAGTTGGTGCTTGGAATAGAGATTATCAAATAAGAAAAAAGAATATGAAGGAGGAGACAATTAACTGTTCTTCCACCCTCCCTGTGACAAAATCACTGAACTGTTAATATAAAATTTCATCATCCATTTCTTCAAATTAAGGTCTTGGAAGGGAATCTAATATTGCTCTGTTTAAGAGACATTTATCTTAAGAAAATCTTGAAAAACATTTTAGAGAATACACCTGACAAAAATCAACTCCCCAAACAAGATTGTGTTAGCAGAAAACCCCAACATAAGAATATGTGAAAAAGAGTCACATACAGCATGAAACTATAAAAGTGATAAATTAAACTTAGACAAGAGGAAGAGTAGAAATATACCATTGAAAAATATTTATTATAGGAAAGAGCTATCAACCTTTATATTTTCCTTTCTATCATTATAAATTTTGGAAAAGCAACTACACTTGAGATAAAGGGAGAGTGAAAAACCTTTGTCCATATCTATATTCTTAAGCAAATCCATCTGTACCTATAACTATATCTATACCAACCTCCCTCTATCTCTTTACGTACCTGAAGAAATAAGGTAAAAAACAAAAATAATAAAGTAATTAATATCAAAAACATTAAAGGAGAGGGATATAATAGAAAATGTAAGAAAAAAAAATAAAATAAATCTTGAGATATTTTAAACAAAGGAAAAATAATTAAGTTTATGTAAAGAGTTCAGTTATAACATTTAGACACTGAATGTGTGAAACTTAGGTAAGAAGTGTAAAGAGAGAGTCAACAGGCAGCACGGTGGGAGCTATAGTGATCTGGCTATCACAGAAACTTGCAGTTTCTATGAAAGGTGGGTTAAAATTCTCATTTTGGTTTGTTTTTGTTTTCTTAAAATTTGTTTACTTATTTCAAAAGTAAAGACTCCTATTAACACTGTCATCATCATTATCATCATCATCATAATTAATGTTATCTATAAAGAAGAGTAGAATTAGGTTACATCATTTACAGAATTATTATTTATAATGTTAAATCCCAGCAGATAATAAACAATAATTATAAATTTTATAGTAAAGGAGATGGGACTGTAATTTCTTTTATTATCTAATTTGTCTTTTACTTATCAAAACAACTAAAAATGATCAGGTAAGGACACAAAATAATGTCAGCTATAATTTTTCTCCTAAAACACTTATTCAAAATATATTCTAGACAATAAATTGAGTTCTATGCAGACAGTGCTAGGAGATGTGACAGTTGGGCAGTCATTGGGGAAAAAAAAGATAGATGGATTAGATAGATAGATAGATAGATAGATAGATAGATAGATAGATAGATGATAGATAGATGACAGATAAATAGTAACCAGAGAAGATAATAAGTAACCAAGAGACAAATCCTAATAAAGAGGGAATATGTAAATTGACTGTCACTCTTTTACAAAGATGGTGGCACCCATAGTCACAAGATGGTGGCACCCAATTCCCTCAGCCCTGCTGGAGTTCCCCAGTCCCATGGGGAACAAGCGGACCCCACAGATAGCAGGCAGGCAGGCCTGCAGATAGCAGAAAACCATGGTAAGTGGGCCTTGGTAGAGCATCCCCTGAGGGCTTCCAGATTGGAGAGAGTGCAGGTTGGGCTGAGGGACCCACCTTTTTCTCATGCACGAATTTTTTGCACCAGGCCTCTAGTCTTTATAATAAAAAAATAATAATAATATGCTAATTGGTCCTAATTGTGTCACAGTCACAACCAGGCTGTGTGGGAACAGGAGCTGGTAGGCAGGGACAGAAGGGGGACTTGCACCACTGAGACATGAGGCTGCCACAGGGGGTGACCCCTGGTGGAGGTATACACAGGCCTGCAGCACTGCCTGGCCTGGAGGGAGTCATCAAGATGGGGGCAGGGTCTCGGAAGAGAGCTCTCAGCACTCCTGGATCAGGCTCTGAAGACTTGGAGAGGAAGGGAGAGAACATAGGCAGTTAGGGGACTTAGGCCAGGAGAGGTGAGCAGATAGGCAGTTAGGGGCATCAGCCAGGCAGATGAGCACTTAGAAGCCAGTGATTCTAGATTGTGAGAAGGATCGTAGATTGGAGAAGGGGCAAGCTGGGCTGAGGGACACCCCTTCCCCTCCATACACAAATTTTGTGCACTAGGCCACTAGTGTCATATAATATGTATTCTGGAAGGCCAGGACTACTAAATAAAAATAAAATTAATACATCAAAGTGCCTAGGACTATCAAAAAGAGAAGTGAAGCCAGGCCAGTGTGGCCTGTCAGGGCACATGTCCAGGTTGTGGGCTCAATCCCCAGAGTAGGTCATGCAGGAGGTAGCTTACCAATGATTGTCTCTCATTACTGATATTTGTATCTCTCTCTCTTCCTCTTCCTTCATCTCTTAAATCAATAAAATATAATAAAAATGTTTATAAGTAAATGAAAGTGAACCAATAAACATTATTTAACCATTTTCTTGTTTTGTTCTTCATATCACTGTCCAAGTCAAAGAAAAGCATTTGAGACTAGCCAATGGCTATATTTAAAACAAAACAAAGATACATGAAAATACTGATGTAGATAACTAGCAGACTTGTTGTGAAAGGGGACTACTAAAACAAAAGAAAAATATGAAAAAGATTTGTCTACATAACAGAATAGAGGAAAATCTTCTGTGGGAGCAAACAGAATTGCCAAGGTAAAAAAAAATGGGGGGAAGATATGATGGATGAGGAAAATAGTAGGAGAAAGAAAACCAAAATTATGATGCAAACTCAGTTGGTTCCAAAGAATAATATCTCCTGTCCATAAATAATTCCAATTCCTTCTAAAAGGAAAAATTCAAATGCAAGGCTGTATTCATAGTTAACATGTTACGGAATATGTCTTTGAACAGATCTGGCCTTGTGATATACCCAGTATATCACAAGGAGAGTATGAGGGTATAAAATACTGTGGATATTTAAAAGTTTCCTGTTGGTGAACAGTGAATAACTCAAATTAATTATATGTGGAACTTTATTTTTTTTTTCATTTTTAGTTGTGTTTGAAGAAACATATATAATTATTACTGTTCTGTTATCTCAATACCATCCTGTGATTGTAAAAATAAATGTAGTTGTTCTGTTGACATTTTGAATTATTTAAGTAAATATAGTTTCATAAAAAAAGAACATAATCTGGCTAAGAAATTTATGACAGTAAAGAACTCAGGAATAAAAATGATGGGAGTAAACACGGAGTCTACATATATGATTCCAATTCAAATCTTCTCTGTGACTGGGTAATTATTAAACTCTCTAGGCCACAAACTATTATTTGTAAAATAGGGTAAACAGGCTGTGACTGGGTACTCAATTGCCTAGATCAGTGGTTGGCAAACATATTAGTCAACAGAGCAGCAAACAGCGACTCACGAGTCACAGTTTGCAGACCACTGGCCTAGAGCATTGTCCTGATATGCCAAGGATGTGGGTTCAATCTTCATTCAGGATGCATACAAGAAGCTATTTGGTTAACAATAGTAACATCTAAAAAATGCTTAAATGAGATAATGCATGCAAAAATTTTAAACAGAGCAAATGACAAGCAATCACTAAGTATCGTTATTATATTGCATATATTTGTAATACAATAATTACTTTGACTATAATATACTTGTTTGAAAAACTAAGTATTACCATTAAACATTAGAAAAAATAGAAGAGAACATGTTTACACTTTAATTTTTCATTTAGATGCCTTTCAAAACAAAATTGAAAGAGAAATAATAATAGTGTTAGCAATGTCATCATTAACAGAATAAATAATTAAAATATTGAGCATCATATCTCAAAATACATCTTAATCTAGAATGGCTACCAAATTTAATTAAATAAAACAGTCCTCCAGCCCCCCAAACACACATTATCTAATTTGGATAGCCTCTACTCCAAGAAGTATCTCCAGTGAATGTGTCAGAGCAGCATTAGAAATATTAATGTATCAAGTGTAAGTTCACCTTGGAGGACAATGAATTACTTCTCTCCAAGAGCAATGGAACTGCACATCATCAATTCTGGAAACCACACAATTTGCCTTAAAGGTCTAAAGAACTCATATTTTTTTAAAGATTTACAGTGTTATTTACTCAGAGTCCATTTATATTCTAGCCACAGTAGAGTCTGTGATATTTGGATGGAAAACTAAAAATAAATATTGTTTTCTTCTTTTGAAAGGTTAAATATACTTTTTCATTAAATTAATTCTTTTAAAAATCAAGCAAATTGAAGTGTAGAAAAGGCATCAAACAGGAATATAAAAATACACAGTTTGCATAACTACAAATTAGACATCTTCTCACTGATTTTTCTCCCTGCTACTCAGTCAACTTGATTCCCACTCAGTTCTAGCTTTTGCTCAGTGCTCCAAACTTCCATTTTTAAATTCCCAGGAGCACCTTTGTTTAATTAGAAAAAACAGGTAACTTGAAATCACGTAAATGTAACTTTTAATAGCATTTCTTTCTCATATAAGTTTTATGAACCTGATAATGTTACTACAGGTTTGAGTCTCCTATTTTTCTCACACTTAACTCTTAGATTGTAGTGTAGTTATTAAGGGCACAGCCTCTGGGATTAGCCTGGCAAACCTGCGTGGATTTAGAATTAAACTCCCTGAGCCTCAGGGCAAAAATCTAGAAAGGAAATAAATATAAGGATAGCCTTTCTTTCCTGTAAATTAAAGGAAATAATTCATTGCATGCTCTTAACTCAGCTCCTGGCATCCCCTGAACAATCTATAAACATTAGCTATTATTATGGTGTGGTTTTTAAGCCCAATACATGAAATGATATCAATTACATTCTCCACTTATCCTCATTTATCTCAGAACATGTGTGAGAGATGATCCCAATTATAGTTTTCCATGTTGATTTCTTCTCATTCTAACCTTTCACTTACTCCAAAGTCCAAACTCTTATTGTTTTTCACTTAGCTTCTTACCGTCAGTGTCTAGTACAAAGAAAGCCTCACACATAGTGAGCACTACATACCTATTAATTATAATTATTCCACTATCCCGCGTGGCACTTTTTAGTAGTTCTACTTACATATTTCAGTTGCCGATACTTTGGTATTTCTGTTTGTAATTTTCTTGGTATACCTTCAAAGTTTATAAATTATGTACTATCCCTGGAGAACTCTACAAAAATGGTAAATACATTTTGATGTTGAACTGTATGTTAACATATAAATATTCATTTTTAACAATTCCTAGGAGCACTTGAAAAAAAACAAACACCTCCTATTTTATTTTTTATAAGTATTTTGTAATTTTACTTTTTAAATGATTAAATTTATTTCCTGGTAGCCATTCCATACATCAAAATACTGAAAGCTGGATTATATTAGTCTTAAATAAAAATGTAACTTATGTTGATAACTTATTTCCTTCATTTTCCCACTTCAGTAGGCTTTCCTACTTCACTAAATCTCCTTACTTGATCGCTTCACATCCAGTCAGATAGAAGTACCAACAATCTATGTTGTGCAGAAAAATCCTCTAGATAAAAGTGATCAAAATGAAAGAACATAACTGAAATAACAAAATAAAACAACAAACATTTACATTTGAATCCTGAAAGTAAAATCTATCTATTTGCTCATTTTAGAATGGCCCACCTCCAGGATATTTGGATTCAGCTATTTTGAGTAGTGGAGGAAGAAAGTAGCTGAACAATTTGTGAGCACACCCTTTTCTATTAAAATGAGACATCTGAAGAGAATGGTCCTGTGTTCTGAAAACTTGACGAGGCTTAGTAGGATGTTGATTACTAGGATGGAAATTCTGACACCTACTTAACAACTTTAAGTTATATTTCCTGCAATAACTAAATAGAAATACTTTTTGTACCATTATAGTTTATAAATAGACATTTAAATAGAATACTTTCTGAGAAGTATAAACATATTTCCTGAAAAATGAAAAATCTTTGAAAGTCTATAGTAGGGAAGCTACCCAGTTTATTTTTAATTCTTAAGTACATTTCTTTAAAATTCAACTTGTAAATTATTGCTTCCATAAAGGAAAAGGAATGTGCCATATTATACATATTGCTAAAAAACAAATATATAAGAGGAGGAAGAAGAAAAGGAGAAGAGAGGGGAGAGAAAGGGAGAGAAGCCACAGAGGTTGCTGAGAGAAAGAGAGCCAAGACCTGGAGTGACTGGAAAAAAGAGAACTGACCAGAAACCAGTGAGGCCACTGCAGAATCCAGTGGGTAAATGACTAGATCTTAAGACAATTCAAAATAAAGATGGGAAGAGGTTAATGGTTAGAAGATGGAGATGTTTAAAAACAGAGGGTGTAGTATTTAGTCACCTTTTCTACCTAATGGGATGGAAGAAGCAGCTCAATTCCACTGAGGTCATCCACCAAATACATTTTGATAATGCCAGTCCAAGGCAAAGATGTACCCAAGATGCCAGTGGCTGAGAGTACAACAAGGAGCAGACAATTAAGCAGAATCAGGATCCTCTGGGTCAGAAAAGCAGGCAGCTGAGAACCTACTACCAGAAGTAGAGATGTGGCAGGAGTCAGGCCCTTGGAGCTCAGTCTCCAGGCCCCAGACATAGGCTTCATTGTCTAACTGGACATCACTTATGATTAAAATTTAGAGATAATATTATTAAGATTGCATTCAAGAACTACACTTCAAAATGCCAACTACGAGTATTAAACCCCAAGTCTAAGGGCCCTTCTGAGTTTGGGGCCTGTTGCTACTACACTGGGCATCTTGACATGAAGCTCTGGTGCTGAGCAGTGTTCTTTGCACAGAGGATACAGCATTGTCAAAAAAGCAGACAACAAACCTCAGCAACACAAGTCTATATTTTAGCCAGAGAGAACCCCTTAGACAAAAATCAACACATTTTACATTTTTAGAAGATGAAAAGTTTTATGAAGAAAAATAAATCAAGAAAGGAAAGATATGAAATGATGGGCATAGCAATTTCAAATAGGTTGCTCAAGGACAAGGTCTCAAGTCATTGATCATTGTGCAAAACTTGAAGGCTATGAAGAAGGTAAGATTATGGATGCCTTCAAGATGTCTCACACAGAGGGAAGAAGAAATCCACAGGGAAGCATGCAAAACTTGTTTGAGAAAAAAGATACCAATGTACTGGATGAGAATGAATACAATGAAAAGCAATATAGTGATTGGGGATGAGACCCAAATTTGAAAGGAATCCAAACTGTGGCAACCTGTAAACCTAACTTTTGAAAGGACTTTAGCTTTTACTTTGAAAGAGCAAGGGAGGTATTAAGGCATTTTCTTGAAAAACTGAAATGTTGTCTCTGCCTTTTTAAAGGAACCTCCCTGGCTGCAGAATTGAGTGTAGACTATAGAGATGCCGGAGGCAAAGCAGAAAGCCAGTAGGACGCTATTGCAATGACACAAGTAGAAGATGACTGCTTGTGCTCCAGGCATTTTACTCATATCCCAGGCAGCAGCAATTCAGAAGAACAGACTAGTAGTTACAAAATAGTCATAGGGGGAGGGATCAAGTACAGCACAGGGAATATAGTTAATAATGTAATAACTATATGCTACCAGTTGGGTACTGGAAATGCCAGGGAATATTATTTTATGAACTATATGATTTTCTAACTACTCTGCTGTATACCTGAAAGTTAATGCAAAAATAATAATGAATATAAACTTTATTTTTTAATTTAAAACAATAAATAAATGTTGTTTTTTTATGAAAGTGGGAGAAGGTCATGCCTATTAATTTTTTTTCTTTTTTTTTTTTTAGGACAGAAAAAGGAGAGAAAGAGAAGAGAGAGAACTTTTGAGTAAATTTTATCACAAAACAGTGACGTAAGAAGAGACAAAGTAGGAAATCATGATGAGGTAATTAGAAGTAACAAAATCTTTCTCCAAATCTTGGAGATATAAGAATGGTCTGCTTAGTTTCTAAAATCACTGGGCTATGGGACCAGGCCCTTTTAATTGATCTCATAAGGCAGGCCCTTAGAGCTCAGTCTCCAGGCCCCAGACATAGGCTTCATTGTCTAACTGGACATCACTTATGGTTTCCAATAGGGCAGGGACCTGGACATAGACAAGTAATGGATATATTCCCACACTTGCATGTCCCTGAAGAAGGGCTTTTCAGGTTCTTTATTCAGAACAAGAAGCGGCATAAAATTTCAGAATAAATACATTGAAAATTTAGTACTAATTACATATATGTGATTCAGATGGGAAATTAAAGAAAGCTGGACTTCTTAATGAAATACACTTCTCAGAATAGGGCCTGCCAATCCATCCTAACCAAAAGTCCATTTGTATAGGACAGCGGCCAAGTTGTTAAAACAGAAAATCATTTATCAACATTCCTCTCTGGAGATGTTAGTCACTATCTGATAATCCTCCCCCTTAAGAACAATGTTTTGCTTCTCATGTCCTATATTTACATTCATGCCATTAAAATCACTTAAAAGTTGTAGGAAGCATTTTACAGTAAGTTTAAACATAGACTTAATAGCTGCATCAACATCTAATAAGCAAATTGCCACATTGGATTGTCAAGTTCATGTCTATTAGTACACATACTTAAGTCTATAGGGAAAAGAAATCTTGAACTTTGCTGTTAATCCTTTGGTCTTTCTGGGAATCTCACAAAAGAAAGAAGGGGAATATCTTAATTCTACATGGACACCTCCATTAACAGCCTCTATCAATAAAGCCCCACTGTCTTCTAAAGTAACACTATAGGTAAGCTTAACCCAACATATATTTCTATATTGTAGCTATATCCCAGACTGCCCTTTACTCCTACAATGTACAACAAACCCAAACTTGAAAATTCAAAACCTCAAAATTATCAAGGACTTTTTAATGTATAAGAGGAACTTTTACAAACTGACTCACAGCATAGAGGAGACTGACCAAGTCTGAATAACTGCACACTCACTTTCCAGCTTTCCAATCTTGAGAAAAAAGTTAATTTTTTATTAAACATGTTAAAATTATGTTTAGTTTTTTTTCTGAATATAATGATAATGAATCATTCTTATTCAAAAATTAAAGAATTCTATAAAGAAGAATATTTTAAAAATTGTCCTTTTGATTCACAGATAACCATTACTAACATTTTCTATATTTCAAGTCTTTTTTGTTTTTTAATCTAGTCCTGATAATTTTTTTAACCTGGAGTTCTCAATTTAGGCCTCTGTGTCTGAAGTTCCATTGATTCCCTTATGAAGTTCCTTTCATTCCCTCATGATATGTATAACTTACTATCTTTGCTGCAGAAAAAGCTTTGAACTATGCAGTCTCTCAGATATTAATTTATGGTCCTGAAAGTGAATTTTGGTTTGGAAAAATAACCTGTAAGCCTAAAAAATGGATTTCCATTTCTACAAAAACGCCAGAGCTCAAAACTCAGTGAAATTTAAAGCAATGACTTTCTCCGCCCTGTGGTTTTTGATCCTTTAAATGTGTATCTTTAGGGAAGATCTACCTTCAGTCATTATGGCTGTGACTTGTGCATAACAGACTTAAAACTGTGACAGAAACTAACCCCAATTGTTATATAGTTTTTATTATAATTAAATATAAATAAAGTGTGTATTAAAAACAAAAATAATATCAGCCAATGACAGTGTTATCTTAGAAGATTTTTTCAAGTTTGTTTCTCTCTCATTGATGGGTATCTACCTATCTCTCCCTCTTCCTTCCTCTCTCTCTAAAATGAATGAAAACATTTTTTCTGGGCTCTATTTCCAGAGTTGGTCATTTTGTAGACATTAACTCAGTCATTTGCAACTTTAATATCCAGTGGATCTTTCTCAACAGGAATGTTTGAGATACATGGAGTTAAAGAATGTTCAGTTTCTTTGAGAAACACTGAATTAGATAATGTTCAGTTTGCTTTCAGTGACTAATTTAAGACCATTAGGAAGTAGACTCCATATACCATTCATATTTAGCTCAGAATTACGTGTAAAATCATAGCAAAGTAACAGCATTTGTTCTTTTACAATATATATTGCCATTTAATGAAAGATTCCTTTATACATGCAATTGTACATACTAGTAGATAGGGTGATGAGCAATATATAGAGAAGCAGATAGATACATATACTTATATTGATATCTGTGTGTTTGCAAGAAAGAATGGGAGAAGAAGAGAAGGAAAAGGAAAATATCGGTACTATCTAAAGATCAGGTTTTTTCTTTTATATAAAATTAGCCAATGACAGAGTTTTATCTTAGAAGATTTTTTCAAGTTTGTTTGACTTCACTAATCTTTCCAGTCAATAACATCAAAAAGCATAGTTCTTTAGAACACTTTTAACTTTGTAAACAGATCCTTAGAGACAACTCTTGGAGAGAATAACTCTAGGATTGATTTTTCTATCATGCTTTTAAATAACATTACTATTGATTGCCAAATGTGTTATAAAAATGGTACCAAAAGAACTGGCGTAATCTTTTCCTAAAAAAACCCTGGTAATATTAAGTAAATCAGTCTGCCATTGTACAGAATAATATGAGCTCACAGAAAAGCTGGAGTCCTGCTTTGTCATTCTGTATAGTGCATAATCTATAATAATAATATGCTAATTATACTGGACATCTGGACATCGTTCTGGACATCCTTCCTGACCAAGCTGGGGCTGGAGGGAAGCTGGTGCCAATAGCCAGGGGAAGGAAGGCCTTCTCTTGTACAAATTTCTGTGCATTAGGCCTCTAGTTTTAAATAAAAGAAAACTATATTACCTAATAAAACAATTATTAAATATGCATATAATTAAGTTTTTAGAGAGATTCATTGTTTTTGGCATTTAAATTTTTTTCTTAAGTAAAAACAATGTTTTTTGATTTTTAATTTAATAGATTATGTTTGGTCTTTTCCATTAGATGATAAATCAGTAAGTGTCCTAGGCAGGAGCAGAGTAAGGTAGAAAGTATTAAATTCTGTACCACTGAGTCTTCATCTTCCAATCTCCCCCACAGATAGTATTCCCTGTTCCCTTGCTCCTACATTTATGCACAATGCTTTGTTAGGAAGTAGCTGATAACATTGACCTCTCCACATTACAAAGGCAGTTAGCCTTAAAATGTTATCATGCAAGGAGGGCTTACATTTTATTTATTTAACATTTCATTTTTAATTAGAATTATAAAGATTATATTCCATATGTCATGTAAAGTGTCAAGACATTTTTATGAAAAATATTCATCCTTTATACTTATTATTTCTCTTCCTCAGAGGCCAGCCCTTTCAACTCTTTTAGTTACTAATTTAGTATTTAAACTATATGTTTCTTAATTATATATTTATACTATTTCTTTATTTTCAATTTTTAAAATAAACAATGGAAATTTAGCTGGTCTCTAACAGG
Organism: Lasiurus borealis; assembly: GCA_004026805.1. Taxonomy (NCBI): domain Eukaryota; kingdom Metazoa; phylum Chordata; class Mammalia; order Chiroptera; family Vespertilionidae; genus Lasiurus; species Lasiurus borealis. Next base: position 18,967 of record PVJN01003835.1, read on the forward strand.
TAAACTTTGAAACACACTTCTTATTCTAATATCTCCTTAATAGGTATAATGTTTGCAAAAGTTAATGTTTGATGTCAGTGTTATTCTTATAATTGTAAATAAAATGCTGAAGGACATTATTATTTCATTTTCTTATGTAGAAATTTTTATTTTCTTGAAGTAATATTTTTGTTTGCTTTGTTCTTTATATCTTAACTGATTAGTAACTGACTCCCAAATACCCTTCTTAATTATAAACTTCATCTTAAAATATTAAAAAACCATGAAATATCCTCTTTGATATATTTTCTTCTTTAAAATATTTCTTCTGAAGTTCTCGGTCCTTCTACTCGACCCCTCTACTGTTGGTTCTCCAAACTCAGTGCAATACTCTTTATTTTGGGCTCTTCAATTCCCATGTTGAGGGAGATTTTCTCTTAGTTGCAATTCTAATCCTATTTATTAAAATATATTTTACACTGTTATTTATTATCTCATGTTTATGGAGTGCCTCTTTTGTAAAGTCCTAGAAAAGAGTACAAAAGTGTAAAATTTTAGATATCTTGCAAGTCTAAAAACTATCCTCAATCTACTTATAGTTATTTGATTTATTGGTCAAATAGAAAATTATAGGTTCAAACCAGGTTTCTTTCATTGTTATCTAATACTAGTATAATTTTTGAGATAATATCATTTTGATATAAAATATTTGTAAGATGACTTGTTCTCTCTCAGTACTTATCTATCATTTATCTATCTATCATCTATCTATCCATCTATCTATCTTTTAGGATTTTCTCATTGATAGGATTCTTTTTGATATGTCTTTTTAATACATTTTCTAGAAACTATTATACCCATTCAATCGGCAATGCATTTTATTCAGTTCTTCTAACATTTAAAAAAATTATTTGTTTGGTAATTTTCTCCCCTCTAGCTTCTCAATTCTCTTTATCTAGAATATATATTAGTTAGATACTGAACTAGCCATATTTATTCCCTAAAATCATTATCCTTTAACTTCTGCTTTCCATTACATAGCCTTTTTTCCTATTCTTTGAGAGGATATCTCAATTTTATTTCCAATTCTTTCATATTTTGAATACAATATTTTGAATATCTACTTTTTATTATCTTCTAAACTTTTATCTTTATCATAGAATATTTTATTTCCTCTGAGAATATTAATAATTTAGATGGGTAGATATAAATGCTTATTCCTGTGTCTTGTAACAGATATATGCAATTCTGTTCCACCTTTAGATTTTGCCTTTCTTAATTAATTTTATACCTAAATTTCTTAAAATGTTTGCTATGAATTCCTATTTAGTAGGAAACACCAGAATGCATATTGGAAGCTCAATGTATGAATGTACCTTGCAAGCTGGTATGACCCAGCTCTAGCCTATATATTTTAATGGGGAAACTTCTACTGACAGAATCCTTAAGAATATTATCTATGTAGGCTTTTATACAGAAATAAACCCTTCACTCTCCTAATTCAAGATTTTAAGCTTGACAGTATGGGTAATTGTGGAAAAGGCTGCTGAATCCCACAGTTAAGTGTATTGAATTTCACTTAGTATCTCTTTGATCATCTGTGACTGCTATGCCAGAGACTAGATTCCTTCCAGTTTGTTGACAAGAGTGAACTTTCTTTCTTCTGTTTACAATGAATGAGGGAGGTTGCCAGCTAGATGGGATTTGAAAAGGGATCAGGTAATAATGAGCATTATATATATTTAGAAATATATATTTAGAAATCCTCTCCACCTGGACCTTCATTTATGGAGAGCCCTGTTGCCTCCCCTATCTAAGCCTTTCAGTGGCTAGGTGGTATGAATCACCTGTCTTTTGTACTTCCCTGACTACAGTGGTACCTCGAGATACCAGTGCCCTAACATATGAGATTTTTGAGATACGAGCCATCCAGCGAGCGATTTTTTGCTTTGAAATATGAGCAACATTTGCTATACAAGTAATCGCGCGGATCGGCCAGCTGCACACGACTCACCAGTTTACCATGACTCTGAGCATCTCATAGTTTCCCACACCTCAGTCAGTGTGCTTGTTTGCCTCGTTGTCAAAGCATCTTTTGTGCATTTACATACTTTATCACATTTCTTTTTATAACCATGGGTCCGAAGAAAGCGAGTGGAAAGGTCAGTGCTCAGAAAAGGATGATGGCTATTGAATTAAAGCGTGAAATCATAGAAAAATATCAGCAAGGTGTGTGAGTGGCTGACTTGGTGAGGCAATATGGGCGTAGTACTTCAACGATATGCACTGTGCTTAAACAGAAGGAGTCGTTAAAGGATATTAACGCCAGCTAAGGGCTTTACAATAATTTCTAAGCTCCGCAGCTCTCTCTATGAAAAGATGGAGAATCTACTGATGGTGTTGTTAGGGTCGAAATGCACGCCGCTCAAAGGAAGGCTCCAAGAGACGTTCTCATGCAAACAGCAAAGGGTTTATTCACCAAGCATGCCAGGGCTCACAGCATACTCTGAAAGCAGAGCAGAGGCTGAGAGCCCCAAACCAAGTTACAGGGTATTTTTATAGTAGTCTGGAAACAAAGACTTCTGAGAACCCGGTGACCTTTACATAAGATTAACGGCACTCTGCATATTTCTGGTTACCATGAGATTATGATAACAGGATGCGGTTGGTGGTTATCTCTGGGTTACTCCCTTGGGACATCAGGGCTATGTCTCCCTCCGCTATTTAGCTACGGGCTGTCTCGCTATATAAGATTAACAACCTGCACCTGGGTTATAGCACTCTGGAAATTTCCACTCTGTTCTTTAACCTTGAGATTTTCTGACTCTTCAGTGTGGGTGATGGAGCAGCAGCTTAAAGGAGATACGTTAACACAGGGCATCATAGGCGAGAAGGCACTAGCGATTTATGGTGATTTGCTGGAGCAGACCCCGAGCACTTCCACGGACAAAGCATTGAAAAACTCATTTAAAGCCAGTAGAGGCTGGTTTGATAACTTCAGGAAAAGGTCCAGCATTCACTCCATCGTCAGGCATGGTGAGGCACCAAGTTCAGATGTGAAGACAGCTGAGGATTACCTCAAAACTTTTTCTGAACTGATAGAAGCCAAAGGATATATCCCCCAGCAAGTCTTCAACTGTGAGGAGACAGGGCTTTTCTGGAAGAAGATGCCAAATAGGACTTATATAATGGCAGAGGAGAAGGTGATGCCAGACCACAAACCCATGAAGGATAGGCTAACTCTCGCACTGTGGCGACTGCAAGATCAAGCCTCTGCTCATATACCATTCGGAAAACCCCAGAGTCTTTAAATCACATAAGATTTCAAAAGATAAACTGCAAGTTATGTGGAGGGCAAACTCGAAGGCATGAGTCACCTGGCAGTTCTTTGTGGAGTGGGTAAACCTGGTTTTTGGCCCTTCTGTTAAGAAATATCTATAGGAAAACAACCTAACCATGCAAGCTCTCCTCATCCTTAACAATGCTCCTACTCACCCACCGAACCTTGAAGATGAATTCCTCAAAGAGTTCAAGTTTATAAAGGTTGTCTACCTACCTCCCAACACCACTCTTATCCTGTAGCCCATGGATCAGGAGGTGATTTCTAATTTTAAAAAGCTGTACATCAAGCACCTGTTCCGGCATTGCTTTGAGGTGACGGAGAACACAAACCTCACCCTTCGAGATTTCTGGAAGAACCACTTTAACATCGTGATATGCCTCAGAATTATTGATCAGGCCTGATTTGGTGTTACAAAGAGGACTTTGACCTCTGAATGGAAGAAGCTGTGGCCTGAGGCCGTAGACAAAAGGACCTTAGAAGGATTCGAACCCGAGGTGCAAGTGGAGGAGGAGATAGTGTCTCTGGGAAAATCCATGGGCCTGGAGGTGGATGAGAGAAACGTGAATGAGCTCGTCGAGGAGCACTCTCTGGAACTCACCACGGAGGAGTTACAAGAGTTGCAGTCTCAGCAACATGGGGAGGTTCTCCAAGAAATTGGTTTCGAGGAGGAGCCAGAGGTGGAGGAGATCTTTACAAGTGAGATAAAGGAGATCTTAGGAATGTGGGAGAGGGTGTCACACTTCATGGAAAAGAAACACCCAGAAAAAGTTGCTACTGGTTGTGCATCGGAGCTGTTCAATGAAACTTGCCTCACCCATTTCAGAAACATTCTGAAAGGGAGGAAGAGGCAAACCTCGTTGGACACGTTTTGTTTTTTTAAATCGGCCAAAAATGCAAAGACCAGTAGCAATTAAGTTCAGTGAAGATTAGTTAAGTTACATTCAGTTTAGGGATAAAGTGTAGCATTAAGAGTGTAATGAGTAGGTAAACACACTTTATAAAACCAGTTTATTCCTTTACATTCTCTTTTATTATGTTTTTATACAATATTTGTCATTTATAAATACATTTTTCTTATTCAAAAACACTTAAGAACAACTGGGGTGTCACTTCAATTGATTTCTATGGGGAAATTTACTTTGAGATAAGAGCAACTTGATATACGAGCAAGGTTAAGGAACGAATTAAATTCGTATCTCGAGGTACTACTTTACTAGTTTAGACTGCAAATTTCCCTGTTATTTTAAATCACTGAACACTCATTTGTCCTCCCACTCCTACAAATATATTACAGGCAGATTTTTTCTTATTATCTTGGTCCTTATGAAACTGTTCTTTTACTATAGTAACTTTAGTGAGTACTAGGAAATAATAAAGGTAAAAAATGAATTGAATCTTTTGTGCTTAGTAGAATATTGTGATTTTAACTCTCTAAATTTGAATTACAAACATAATTTACTGATAAAGGAAATATTTTATATTTCTTAACATCACAGTATAAACATATAGATGTCTATTTTCTTGTATTAATTCTGAATAAAGCCACTATATGTACTTGATTTCCATTTGACTATCTGTATTTATACTGTGGCTCTCTTATGGATTTATATAAATTTTATATATGGCTTTTTTTTATTTTAATATTTTCCCTATTTGTTGAAATTCTATTTTCATATATACTCTCTAGCAAATGTTTTAATGTTAGGGCTACAAAGACAAAATATTTGTCCATCACTTTCTTTAATTACATCTCCTAGTAATCATATTAGCAGATGTGGTAAAAATAGTAGATATAACAAGCTTAAATATCATTAGATAATTATGAATTATTTAAGTTAAATTCCATACAAAACAAAGCAATTATAGAAATGGACAGAAGAAAAGAATGAACAACTAGTTCTGAATCTTTCCATTTAGTCTGGGGGATGTCTAAGAATCTGACCCTGAGTCAATTCCTCTTATGCCACATATAGATCATCTTGATCTATCATCACTGTCAATAAAATTTGACTTAGTTCATTCTCAAAGGCACACATTATCAAAGCTATTATAGCAAAGGGATTTGATTCCTTGCTCTAGGTTCTTTTCTCATTTTTTTTTTCTTTTTCTAAAATAGCATTTTGAATTTATTTCAATGAAGAAATAAAGGTTAGACTGATGGGGTAAATTTAAAGCAGATGCTTGAATAGTGCAATAGGGAAGAGCGGGATCAGTGGGATAATACTACAGTGGGATCCACAGGCTATCATACTGAATATGGGTCAGCAATGGTTTGCTGTAGGAATAAAGATATTGACCAATAACCTCAATAATTATGTAAAATAGAAAACTAGCAGAAACTGTAAAATGCCATCCTTCTTCAAATCTCTGCATAGACTCCAACACAGGATAGCTTTCCTTAGCTATGAACCTTGACATCATATGAACCTGTATGATGTCAAGCAATAGAAGACTTTCCAGATATTCATGTAAAGCCAAAGTTAGAACTAGTGTTTGGGGTCCATTGAAGTCAGTTACAGAGAAAATAGAGAAAAAAAAGTAAGTGATAATTGTGTATTTACTCTCTTTGGTGCAGATCAAATTAGTTTCAGCTGCAGATAACTAACTAAAAGATCAAAAAGCTACAGAGGCTTGGTGAATTTTTCTCTCATATAAAGACCCCAGTTGTGGGCAGTCCAGGGCTGGTGAAAGCATCATCAAGGAGACAGAGTTCTATCTGTCATTCTGCCGCCACACCTTTGCTTGGTGTCTTGTGCTCAAGTGTACTTCATGGTACAAGACAGCTTCTACAGTACTGCCCACCACACTCACATTCAGTAGCAGGGCAGAGGGTAGAGAAAGAGTAGAAGTATAAAGACTGCTTCTCTCCACTTGGTTAGCTCCATGAGCCACCTTCTATGGTTCCTTTATACCATATCGGCTCAAATGTATCTCAATGTCACATCTATGTAGATACAAAGGAGAATGGGATGTGTTGGAGATTAGCTGAGAACACCTGCTACCTAAGTGATACTTAGGATCTGAAGGAGGAGAAATGGGTGTCGTGCAGTACCAAGAAGACTCAGAGATGCTTGCTTCGTTCCCTTTCAATTTTCTTGCACGAACAAACATGCTTGCCCATTTCATTGCTATGTTTGCTGATACATCAGCCTCCACAACTTTGGCCTCTTCTTTTCTGCTCTACAGTTTTCCTTTCCTGCCTTTTGTTTTCCTTACCTAACCAGAATATAAAATTATTTTATTAACTCTAAGCAAATTCATGTTTATATTAGTTTTAAAAGTAACAAGACTATTTTTTTTTCTACTAAGGAAACTAATAAATCGAATCAGGATGCCTTTAGTTTATATAATCATGCTACCTCCTTCCCCCATCCCTGCCCCGTTCAGTTGCACTAGCTATAAAATAAAGAAAAAAAACCCAATTAATCCTTTTTGATGATATGGTAAGAACTGCCTTCTGTCTTTTCATTCACTCTTTCAGCATAAAACTTTTATCCTCTGTGTTCACAGCTAAGAGTTTTCTTCATACTTATTTAAAAGTGTTGATACATTTTGCAAATTCCAGCACTGAATCATATATTAAATAAAATCCATCTTTTCACACTTGAGTTTTACATATATAATTATACTGATATACTAATGATGTAGTACTAAAAATACCTTGCAAAAATTGTGAGGAGTGTGGAATGATAATGTATTCCTTGCAATTTCAGAAGAAATAAAACAAATGTTATAGAATTTTCATCATATAATTAAAGATTAGCAGCAGAGTAAAAACATCTAGAAAGCTATGTCCTATCATCTCTCCCTAGAGCTGTGATGATTAAATTATAGTATGCTTAGGACTTACTTAGGATCTTGATAAAAGTCACATTTTTTATAGGCCTCATGCCCAGAGACTGAGTTAATATATGCCAGGTGGAGACCAGGAAACAATGCTTTAAATCAGCACACCAAGGTTCATGTGGGAGGGTGCAGGGGGGTGTGTGCAAAATGCGGTCCAAGAAGAACCAGGGAATAAAGTGATAGATCAAAGAGAACCTTCCTCATGCTGGAGAGGTTAAACCTAAACAAATGGCAGTAAATGAAGAGGCCAATGCATCCACGCCAGAGCCTCTGCTGTTCAAGAAAACATACCTGAAAGGGAGAGTGGTTTTAAAAGGTAATGAAAGAACAACTTAATTTTAAGAGCAGATAAAAGGGGAATAATTATGATTTTTGCACTCACAGAGAAAGTGAAACCACAATGCTATGTAAAATATGAGAGGTTAATGTATAGCCAATGTAAAATTTGGTAGAGAGTGATTATATTTTATCAGCAAAGATAGGAATCAAACTGTGAAAATATTAATATCAAAGAAGAAAAATATGATGATTAGGCCACTGGCATTTGTTTTCCATATCAGAGGAACACAGTTTTTGTATCCTATCTAATAAAAGAGTAATATGCAAATTGACCATACTTTCACTACACCCACAAGCCATGCTCACCAGCCAATCTGAATGAGTATGCAAATTAACCCAACAAAATGGCTACGGCCACAGAGAGAGCAGAAGGGAGGCTTGGGTTGCCCCTGGCAATGGAGAAAGACAAGCTTTTCACACACCCTGGCCAGCCCAGGCCTCCACTTAAGGCAACAAAGTTTCAAAGGCTGTGCAAGCAGAAGGCTTGGTTCTGCTCCAGGCTACAAAGTTTCAATTGTAGAAGATAAATAAATATCAGATACCAGGGCCTCCACTTGGGTCACCAGGGGGCGTGCTGGCCTGCAAACCACCACAGACCACTTGCCCAGGCCATCTACACCCCAAGGGAACACCCACCCTGATCCAGGACACCCTTCAGAGCAAACCAGTTGCTACCTGAGCACCAGGCCTCTATCTTATCTAATAAAAGAGTAATATGCAGATTGATCATCACTCCAACACACAAGATGACTGCCCCCATGTGGTCAAAAGATCCTGCCTCCATGTGGTCACAAGATGGCCACAACAAGATGGCCAATAGGGTAGGGCAGTTGGGAGGGACCAGGCCTGCAAGGGAGGGCAATTGGGGATGATCCAGCCTGCAGGAGAAGGCAGTTAGGGGAAAATAGGTTGACAGGGGAGCAGTTAGGCATCAATCAGGCTGGTAGGGGAGTAGTTGGAGGTGATCAGGCTGGCAGGCAGAAGCAGTTAGGGGCAATCGGGAAGGCAGGCAGGTGAGCAGTTGGGAACCAGCAGTCCTGGATTGTTGGTAGGATCCAGGTAGGATCTGGCCTAAACAGGCAGTCAGACCATCCCTCAAGGGGTCCCAGATTGGCGAGGGAGCAGGCTAGGCTGAAGTAGACACCTTCTCCCCTCCGCATGCAGAAATTTCATGCACCAATCCTCTAGTTATTAAATAAAAATGTAGCACTTAAGAGTTCTATTTCTGGAAACAATTCCATTACCTATTAGCTGTACTATAATAGGCAATTATGTTAAATCTCAGCTGTGTCAACCCTAAAATTAGGGTGAAATTGTTAACTAACTCATAAGATAGTGATAGTGATTAAATATGACAATATATGTAAAGTAAATAACACAGTATACACAGCAAGAATTCCAATGCTGTTGTGCTTACAATATACTCACTCATATCATCCAATGCTGTGATTAAAAATAAATAAGGGTGAAATCAAACAAGTGTGAAATCTCATGTTCTACAGATACTGGGGACAAAAAGAAAAAAAATAAATAAACAACAACAACAAAAAGCTTTGCTTAAGCATAGACTAAGAATATTTTATTCCGGAAGGATTCAACTTGCCTTTAAGATTTTGGCTGGTCTTGAAAATATAAATATTTGACTTGGAATGAATGTGGAAATGAATAATCACTAAATATTCTCTGACTATGGGTTACTGAAGTTTTTTGTGTGTGTGTGTGTGTTTTTTCCTATAGCTACTTTTTAGGAATTATCCTTTATTACTCATTCTTGCATGCAATCTCTCCTGGAAAAGAAGGACATCCTTCAAATGAATCTATTTATCTGATCTTCACCATTGTCATGGGTTTGGCTGGACTGAGAAATTAATTAAGCAATTCTATGCTGAAGGTTTTTTAGGCTTGACAACTATGGAAAAGAAGTATATTGTTTTAAGTCATAGCTGGCATGTATTTAAGAACTGCCTAAATCTAGTTTACTTGCCTTTTTAAAGCAGGTTCAAATTATCCTGTTCAATTTCACTTAGTATTTTACAATTAAAACACATCAATTAGTTGCTAGAAGGAGACAACAAAAAAACTATAATAGCAGAACCTCTGGTTTCATTCAGTTAAGACATAACAAAATGTCATGTAATAATTAAAATTGTTGTAATTGTCATTTCTGCTGATAGCAACCAACTCTGTGTTTCCAACTCAAACATCTCTCCTCAGTTTCAGATCAATGAATCAAATTGCCTCCTGGGCTATCAAATTGTAGTCTCACAAAAGTAACTCTTATTCAGCTTATTCAGCCCTCCCCCAAACTGTTCCTTCCACATTGCCTTGTCACCTCTTGTCTAGACTGCTAAAACTATCTCCTAAAATTCTTTCCTTTATGTATTGGCCCTACACAAATGTGTCCTCCAAACTACCATCAAAATTACGTTTTCAACATTTCTGAAATGCTCCCCCATCTGTTACATCTTCCAATGGCTGACCAAAGTAGAAAAGATCAAGGGCCATGTTCTTAGCATCATACCTTCCAGTGTGCCTCTGTAATCTCACTCCAGCCACTACTCCCAACCCCTGCCACTACTACCAGCACCTACAAACCAAAGAACACCACACCCTGTAATCAAATTTAGGTTTATTTCACTTCTTACACTAATGGAGACCACATGTGAGAGAAACATTGATGCTCCTCTGTCAAACAAGAGATTTAGATTCATGTGGAGAAATTCTAAAGAAGATATAGAGACTTGTCAATATTTGGGGGTGGGATGCTATCAGAGAGCAGGAACAAATCGCTGGTTATTTTCTTAGTTTTATCTAGAGGGTATGGGACGCTGGAATTTCCACTGGTAAGGAAACAGCTGTCACTCATGCTTCCCTGAAGAAGAGGATATTTAGCTACTTTTGTGACTGCCAAGTGTCCTTTACTCCGTCTTACTCCATTTGGGACCTCCAGTGGCCTCCTCTGACTTGATTCTTTCCTGAGAAAGTTGTTGATGTTTAGTTGGGAACTCTATGGCCAAGCTGTCACCTTCCCGCAGTGAGCAGCTAGAGTCATTTTTCACCCTCACTATCCATGTCAAGTTCTACATCCTGGCTTACCAAGCAAGGTACAGATGTACCAGGAAGAAGTGTGCTCTTCCTAACTTAAGAGTCTTGACATAAGTGGCTCTAGAGCTTGAAAAACCTCAACTGTACCCTTTTAAAGAGAGTACTCTTACTCTTTCCAGGATTCTGTCTCTCTTCTTTTGTACTTGCATGTGTTTAAAAGTGGAAGAAATACATGAATGTACTAATACTAATTTTAAAAAATAAATTATATAAAATTAAGAAAAATAAAGTGATAAAGTTTCTTTTCACTAATCAATTCACAAGTCATCTTACTCTTCTTCCCAATTTTACAATGAGCATAAAATTGTTCTATTCAAGAGTAACACCTTGAAAAATAATATCCAAACAGCACAGACTAATCTTGATTTTGAAATCAAATTCTCTAAAGATATGGCAAAACAATATATTTTAGAACTACATAAAGAAAACATCTCCATCAATTTGTAATGATGGGGTTAGGTGCATTAAAATGTACAGTGTTATTTTTAAACTTTTAAAAATGCTGAACAGAGTAGTATTAGCAGTAGCTTGAAATTGAAAATATTTTGAAATTGCTTTAAATTCCTCTAAAGATCCCTGTTTTATAAATAATAAATCTTCATTACCACTTGTTTATTTAACAAGTGTAATACCATTTCAGCAAACTCTAAAATGGCGGTGAAATAAAACAGGAATTATCATAATGTTTGCTCAGGGTACAGAGAATGGGGTATAAATAACCATTCTGAGTCCACTAACCTTTAGGAAACTAAGAGGCCAAAAGTAAATTAACAGTAAAAACCCAGTTAAAATCAGGCCTTAAAGTATAGGAATAACACACCTACCTCAAATAAAAATCCAAACAGAATACTAATAATATAAAATAAGAACAATTAATCTGAAAATGTAATACAAAAACTTGCTAAGTAGACTAGGAAGTCACTTGAGCAAACGAAAGAACAATGCAATTTAAATTTAAAGCACTAGAATGCCGCTGGGAAATTTAAAGTAAATATGAACCCACTTGGAACCAATCCTGGCTCAAGTAGAAAAAAAAAAAAAATACATCCACTACTAATAAAGCAAACGCAACTATTACTGTAATTATACCAAATATTTAAAAGTTAAAGAAATATTATTACAAAGTAGTTTTTGTTTTTGTTTTTGTTTTGTTTTTTAAAGGAAATAGTACCAGGAAGTTTCCATCTCCACTCCTGGAAGCCCAAGCGGGACAGAAAGAAGTTCGTGAAAGTGATGCAGGAAGAGGCCAGTCCAGTGAGCTTGCTCACACCATCTTCCCCGCCCCCATCCCCGCCCTTGAGCTCAGGTGCAGTGAGGCCCCTGCCCTCCAGGCTCTTGGGGCCAGCACCAACCCTGCAGTTCACACCCAGGGAGCAGTGGCTGCATTTCTGAGGCAGATTACAATGTGCTTGCGGTCCAGGTGCTCAAGGGGTCAATTCAGGGTCACAAGTCGATGAGAAATTTTTGAGGAAAGGGCACCTTGTATTGCTAGAGGTGGATTGTTGGCAGGGACCCCTGTAAAGTCATGGGACCTCCAACATGCTGTTGTGTGGTGAGGAAATGGAAATTTAACTATGCCAGGCATCAGTTTTCAGCCTCTAACCCTGTCTATCATAAAGCCACCCTGTTTGCTATTTTTGTTGTGTATCCCCAACCATTGACCCAGTGAAACACCAAATACAAGTATATACTTATTACAGGTTTAAAGAAAAGGGGTGGGGGAGAAATATTGAATCTCATACTTTAATATAAGGAATTAACTAGACATAATTAGAATATAATAAACAGAAAGAACATTAAGTTTTAACACAGAAAATATGCAAGCTACTTCTCAACAGTTAATATAAAGAAATTCTTCCCTCTGACAAACAAATGAGAAGGATTTATGGATAAAGGTAAAAAAAAAAAAGGTTTCAGATGATACCTCATTATCCAAAGCAGGATTTAAGTTCAACTTTAAATTTACCTTAAGAAAAACCAATCTTAATGCTAATGTAAACGTTAATCAGAAGATTAATACCTTGAAAACCTAGTTCAAATAGATATGCTAAGGGACAAGTAAATTTAATCTATAAGGTATTAATTTTCCACTAGAGGCTCAGTGCATGAAAATCTGTGCACTCGGGAGTGGGAGGCTGGGGTCCCTCAGCCTGGCCTACACCCTCTCTCAGTCTGGGGCCCCTTGGGGGATATCCATCTGCCAGCTTAAGCCTACTCCCTGCAGGACCAGGCCTAAGCTGGCAGTCAGACATCCCACTGGCAGCCAGGAGCCCTCAAAGGATGTCCGACTAATGGCAGGGAGCAGGCCTAAGTTGCAGTCGGACATCCTTAGCATTCCTGAGGAGGTAGAAGAGGCTCCTGCCACCACTGCTGCACTCACAGCCCTCAGCCAGGCTTGTGGCTGAGTGAAGCTCCCGCTGTGGGAGTGCACTGACCACCAGGGGACAGCTCCTGTTGAGCATCTGACCCCTGGTGGTCAGTGTGCATTATAGCAACTGGTCATTTCACCATTAGGGTCAATTTATATATTACCCTTTTAGTAGATAGGATAATAAAATAATGCTTCAATTTTCATGTCTTATAATAGCATCTCTAATTAGCTCTTTTGTATTATTTATGTTAAATCATTTAAACTAGGAAGTCATTAGAGTGATATGGCTCAAATGTAGTGAACCTGTGTAAGCAAACCAAAATCTAAGGCTACAAATGCCTTAATATTAGAAATTCAAAACACTAAGAACAAGTATCAAACAGCCAAGTAGACTTTAAGCTATAGCCAATCAACACTTTGCTTTTGTCTTTTCTATATAAAAGCCTCTCCCCAAGTTCCTGTGGTGGAGCATTCCTAACCACTTCCAAGCTGGTGCTGGCCAATTTGAACAGATTTTTGCTAAAATTAATTATTTAAAATGTAATATACTTTATTTTCTCTTTAACACATATTATACCGCTAATATCAATTTTACAATTAACTTGTGGAAGTATAACCTGCTTAAGAATTAGAAACAATATAAGCACTCTTATGTTTAATTATCTTAATTCTTATTGTTCTTTCATTATTATGCATTATTTAATTATTGGGATAAAGCAATATTCCATTCCTACTTGTAGAAACATTAGGATGTCAGTGAATTAAATTTATGAATATGGAAACAATTGAGGTGTTCACTTTGATTCAAACTTGCAACTCACAGAATGTTATCTCCTAGAAATTGGTAGTCATGTAGTAACTCCCATAGACCTGTCAACCTAAACTTTAGTTTTATCAGAAAATGTGGTCTATCCATGAATTGTTTCTTCTTTAGGATTAAAAACAGGAGTTATCCCAGGGCAAGTAAAGTGAGAAATATCAACATCTAATAGATTTGATCCTTATTATAATCAGTAGTCTGAAATTTAATGCTTGGGATCAAAACTTCACAGATATGGTGCCAGAATATTTTGATTACAGGTCCACATTAATATTGTGAATTCATTGGTTAGCTAAATTACCATTACCATTTTAAGCTGAATATTGAGAACTTATGGCATGCCTCAATTAGAGCACCATAAATGATTAGTATCTTATAAATAATCCCAATACTAATATTTTTCAATAAAATGTCATTGTATTTTAAAATATATTTTTATTGATTTCAGAGAGGAAGAGAGAGAGAGAGAGAGATAGAAACATCAATGATGAAATAAAATCATTGATGGGCTGCTTCCAGCAATCCTGACACTGGGGATGAAGCCCGCAACCCAGGCATGTGCCCTGACCTAGAATTGAACCATGACATCTTGCCTCATAGGATGATGTTCACCCACTGAGCCATGCTGGCTGGGTTATTATATTTTTGAATAATCATCCTCACCCAAAATAATTAAAATGCCAAAATTGAGTAACAAAATTATCATTTTTATTCACCTCTTTCATCACCCAGCAATAGTAAGATTGCTTATTGTACACATTACACATTTACCCTAGCCACACAACTCACGTAAATCGAGGACCAGCCCTCTCCTATGGCCAGGAACAATTACTACTGGTTTTCACCATAAAACTAAAGTTCCATTAATGTACTTTCTATCTCAAGAAACACCTATTCTATTTATGTTTACCTATAATTATCATACCTCCTATATTATTCATTTAACCAAATCTTTGTGATATGATTTACAGCAAATAGCATAGCTTGCTGGTTCACCTAGTTGGAGGAGCTACTTTAGCCTAACAGCCTCAATCATGTTTATCCACCAATCTACCACTTATTACAATTTAGAGTTTGCAATTGCCCTATTTCAATCATATACCTTCACCCCTTTAGGAACACCTATATTCATAGATAATGACTTTCCACACATTTGCTTTCTGTGTAATAAAGTCCCTGCCCAATCACAAGGGCTTTGTCTGCACCATTGAAGGTTCCACTTTAAATAATCAACATTAATACTCAAACTATTAATCAATACACTCACAGTATGTTAATAATGAAGACTACTGTCTAAGGATACTTTTAAAGGTTCCATTATAGCAGTTGTACCAAAAAAAAAAAAACTTAAATGAATTAAAAATATTTTTATTGCAGGGTATTTTTGAGCTGTTAGTCACTCAAGTGTAACCCCTATGCCAGAGTTTGACAGAATCTGTTCATTAGCCTGGCTTAAACTACTACCCCCATTAGTATTACCATTTCTGCTGAGTATCTATCTGCTGACTCTCCATAGTCTAAAGGAAATAAAATGTTAAAAGCCACATTATTTAAGAGCATTATCCTAGATATTTATATTATAACTAGAGGTCCTGTGCACAAAATTTGTGTACTGGAGTGAGGGGGTCCCCTCAGCTTGGCCTGTACCCTCTTGCAGTCTGGGACCTCTTGGGGATGTCCGCCTGGCAGCTTAGGCCCAATCAGCATTGAGTGTACGCCATCTGTTGGTCAGTGTGCATCATAGTGACTGATCATTCTGACTGTTCCACCGTAATGGTTGCTTAGGCTTTTATTATATAGATTA
Organism: Lasiurus borealis; assembly: GCA_004026805.1. Taxonomy (NCBI): domain Eukaryota; kingdom Metazoa; phylum Chordata; class Mammalia; order Chiroptera; family Vespertilionidae; genus Lasiurus; species Lasiurus borealis. The sequence continues at coordinate 34,574 of PVJN01003835.1, forward strand.
AAGGCCTGACACATAAAATTCATGCATGAGTAGGGTCCCTAGGCCTGGCTGCCAGCCAGGGCCTTCCTTTGTTTCACACCACTCCCTGGTGGTCAGCACATGTTATAGCGAGCGAATGAACTCCCAGTTGGTCAAACTCCAGATGGGACAATTTGCATATTAGCCTTTTATTATATAAGATTATTATGAAACAACAGCAATTCTGACAGCATCTGTAAGTCAATATTACTTATAAGATATATTCATAGAATTACAGTATTTTACCAGTAATTACTATAAAGGCATTCCCTTATTATATGTTTTATATGCTAAATAAAATTTTGCTTCAATTTTGAAATTGACTCCAATAATGGCCCTTTAATTGTCACCTATTTCTTTATATAACAACTAGTGATCCAGTGCATGGATTTGTGTGCATTGAAAGGAAATTAATTAGAAGGTGGCTGGTGGGGCGGGATTGAGCAAGATGGGCCGGACATTCACTAGAGCCAACCTCCTGCAGTCCCTTCCTGGGATGGCTGTGGCTTGAAGGGTGTTTGTGGAATCAGTGGGGTCCCTCCAGCAGGTGAGATTCCCAAGCCTGGACTGCAGGGTTCAGACCATAACTGGCAGGTCGACATCCCCCAAGAAATCCCAGAGTGTGAGAGGGCACTCTGCAAAATTGCTGTTGCTTGGGGGCTCCTATATTGAGCATCTGCTCCCTAGTGGTCAGTGTGCATCATACCTACTGACTGGTCAGCCAGTCACTTAGCCTTTTATACATAGAGATTATTGATACTGATCGTATTCTTCTTGTATTAATTAATAAATGACTCTTAATCTGTTAGTTTTGCTATAATCACAATGAAAAGTAAATCTATTAGTGTCAAGACTAACATTATCAGTTTCTATATTAGCAATTTCAAATTCTAATGACTACATTTACTACCTAAATTACAGAAAAATTAAGTCCATGTGAATTAGAAGTGAAAATCTAAAACTATCTATAATTTACAACACAATTCTTCCTACTATTAATTAAATTATTTTTGTTTCACCAAAATTATACTCTTGCTAACACTATCTTGGATGTCTCAGGATATCAACCTATAAATGAAGTAAAGAAATGAAATTTAAAAAATAAATTTAAAAGCACAATTAAAATAAATTAAAGTTATTCTTATTACATTATGAGTCACAAAATCAACCTGAAAATGAAAACGAACAAATAAAGATTGCAAGAGTAAAACTAGGTAGATTAACAACAAATAATTTTGAGCTTAGATTAGGGTTATAACATAATTGCCTAAAAATCCTATAAGTAATAAACCTCTCACAAGCATTTAAATAGTCCTTCTAATTCTTTTAATTTGTCTAATATAATAACTTAACTGTGATATTTAGTGGGAATGACAGTTTTACTTACTACGTTGCTTTATTAAAACTAATAGTTAACCTAACATCAAGCATGGCTTATTATAGGTGCATCCCAGAAAGCTGCTGTAAGCTGAGCACTCTTATAAGAGTATTAGCTATTTGTATGGTTTTTCATGTAAAAATTCTCAAAATATTCATCTTTAAAAATTACTTTCCAACCTTAAGTATGGTGCTCCAAAATAAATAAAATTTTAATTAACTATATCCTAAAACATCATTACTTCATAAATATATAAATAAACTTGCATTTTTAACTGTTTTTCAAATCACTTTTAACACTCTTACCAGCAGGTACAGCTGAGTATCACAATTACAAGTAGTTGCTATCAAATTTCACTTATCTAAAGTATCTAAAATTCCATATTTTAGTTCAAATTATCTTAATCAAACATTCATTAACACAAAACTTATTCTGATGTGTGTGTGTATATATATACATATATGTGTATAAATATATATGTAATTAAGAGTAATATTAATTTCAATATTTCTTGTTTTTTATTTTAACAAAGACAAAAATAATTATGGGATTCTATTTTGCAGTCTACATATTAATAGACTTTTTCCACTTTTAGTAGCACTGATTTATTTTCAGCAGCATGGACTCACTAAATTAACTTGTAATATAATGTTGTACTTCCAATTAATCCCCAATAGGTGACCTAATAAATTATTATAACTAACATGAAGAATGAAATTTACATTAAAATATTGCTATAGCGATTGTATTATTGACTACCAAAAGTGTATGTCAAAGCATAAATTGCATTAATTAAAGAATAAGATTATGGAGACAAATCCTATATCATTTTTTTCATAACACTATGCTTTAATTTGCCTCAGAGAATGTCTTCCACTAATGGAGATCTAATAAGTTATGTAAATGCTAATGAATTAAATTAATTTTTGCTAAGTAGCTTATTTTATCCATTTGTTTTTACAAAATATTTCTTTTAAATTCCTATATTTCTAGACTCTAATTAATCACTAAAATTATTGGATATGCTTACTAACTATCCCTCATTACAAAAATATTTCAATGGGTTGTGCTCCCACTATTTACTATAATGAAAATTCTCAATAAATATTACAATAGAAAGATCAAATTCCCCATACCATTCTTTCATGGGTAAGAAAATCTGAATAGATGATTATTACCAAGATCAGAGATTTAAATTATTACAAAAAAAACTATTCACTGGTACTTTCAGCCATACTTTCTGCTCAGTTTAGAAGCCAGATCCTAATCTCCACTATGGGAACACATGCCAATAAGTATTATGAGTCCATGTTTTATATAAATAGCTTGATTTTTATAGCCTGAGTGTCGCTAGTATCCATGTTTACACATGTCTGAACAGCAAAAATAAAAAGAATCCCTCTTATTTACACTTTTCCTTTCATGAATTTTCAGGTGTACCTAATCAAGTAAACTATTATACAGACAAAAATGTCCAGTGAATTAACTGACTCCAAATAGAAAAGAATATTTTCCTAATAATAATGATTCTAATATTACTCCAAAGTGGTAAGAATTATGAATTATGAAGAGATATCATTATGAAGCAAATACTTAGGGTGAATGTCAAAGAGGATTTGCCTTGCTAAAGGTAATGGACAGCTACATGCAAGGTGTTAAAGTGATTTTCATAAGAACTATTAATATGCTTTCTCATCTAATAATGTATTACTGGCACTTATGCATCTTTGAAATAACAATGAAACCTCATAGGACTATAAGGTAAATACCTAACTGACAATCACTACCACTCTTGCTAAAGCCGGTCTTTATCGGTCTGACCATTGTAAAATCTTGTATTTTGGTTTAACTAAGGTTTCTACTTTTACACTCACTTTCCCTAAATTGGAAAATCATGAAATATTCTTATATTTATTTTTCATCTTTCTACATTCTTTACCACTGGCATTTTTCTAAAGCATATTAAAATAATTTATATTAATAAGTAAATATATTTCAAACATTTAAGTGTATATATTATTTGTTGACAATAAGAACTTCCAGGAAACTTAAAACTTAAATTGCCACACATCCTACCCGCAACCAAAACCACTGGCATGGAAAACTTTGATAGTAAGTTTTATGTGTCTGTTCTGACTTGGAGTTGTCCAGTAATTCCATCTAAAATGCTGGATTCTACTTCATCCTTGTTTGCTGTTCATTTCTTTCTTTACTGGTTTTAGGCAATCCTAGTGTTTGCAGAAGATAGATAAACCTTTACAGACCGGTGGCTGCTAAAATGACTGTTCTTTTCCTTATGAAATCTTTCTTGTTTTCTCCTATTATTATATTTTAATAGAAAAACAGTCAATAACAAATCAAAAAATCTTGAATCTATCAGTTGGACCTCTTGTAAATGATGCAAACAGTCACACAAGTGTCAAAAGGAAGAATGTTTTAGAACGTGGTATGAAAAGTTGGATCTCCTGAATAACAATCAGCCATGGCTTGTTTTTAACATATTTGGAATATATGAGCATTATAATTGTGTTAGCCATCTGGTTTATAGTCCTTTTTGTTGTGTCATAAAATGAGAGCATGTTAAATTCTCCAATTAAAATGATTCTATCAATTAATACTAATTTGCCAGATGTATTTTCTGTATAGCCTTCAATTATATAAACTCATTTTAAAAATGTTTATTTTTTTTCTTTTCAAATCAAATGTATTGGAATGACAATGGTTAATAAGTTTATGCACTCTTTTTTTTCAGGTCTACAAATCTTTCATCTTTTCTATAAACTCTTGCAACTCTGTAATTATTTCTGTTGTATGTTGTCCTGAAGAGATTAGATATGGGCGGAAGAAGGAACGATATGAACTGAAGACACACAGCCACTGAGACAGAGAGAAATGGGAGAATATATTATTTGACTGGCAGTCAAATGGAGAAAATAGTTTACAGAGGAGGATGTGATTGGTTGTGCCAAATGCTAATAAGGCATGTAAGAAGAGGATTTAGAACTGACCTTTTGACATAGCTATATTATAGTTATTACTGGTCTTTACAGGAGCTATTTCAGTAGAACCAGAAAATAAAGGCTCAGATGCAGTTATTTTAAGAAAGAATGGGAGAAGAGCAATTGGATTCTTCAAATATGTTGAAATCTCTTGAGGACATTTCTTAAAGAGGAAGAGAGAAATGGGTAGCATTTGGAGATGAATATGAAATCAACAAAATGGCCCAGCCAGCATACCACAGTGGTTGAGTGTGTCCTATGAGCCAGGAGGTCATGGTTAAATTCCTATGCCTGGGTTTCAGTTTCAATTTCTAGTGTGAGGCATACAGAAGACAGGCAATCAATGAGATGCTCTTTCATCATTGACTAGTGGCCCATGCATGAGGGGGGATGGGGTGAGGGCTAGGGGGATAGCAGGGAGGGATGTCCAGCCCAGCCTGTACCCTCTCTAATTTGGGATCCCTTGGGGGACAAACAGCAGTCAGACATCCCTTTCACAATCCAGAAATGCTGGCTCTAACCACACACCTGCCTGCCTGGTTACCCCTAACTGGTTTTGCCTACCAGCCTGATCATCCCCTAACTGCTCCCTTGATGGCTTGATTGCCCCAATCACCTCTGCCTCAACCCCGCACCCAGGACCCAGGATTCCCTCTTCCAGCTAGCCACAGGCACCGGAGATATGGGCTTCCCTCCCTCTGGTTAGCCATAGGCACCTGGGATCCTAGCCGGCTTCATCCGGTGGGCAGATGGCTTCGCCTGGGCCACAGCCACAAGCATTGGCATCTGGGACTGCGGGATGGGCAGCTTCTCCATCTCCTGGACCACAGCCAGCAGCAGGTGCTGGTGCCTAGGACTGTGAGGTAGGCAGCTTCTCTCTTTACCAGGCTGTCGTCAGTCACAGGTGCTGGCACCTGGACTGCAGGCATATGGCTTCTCTGTCTTCCCTGGGAAGCAGTGTGGGTGGCTTCTTTGGCTGGCTGCAGCCTGGAATCACAGGCCAGGCAGCTTCTTCTCCCAGGCCGCAGTCAGCCTCAGGCACTGGTGCCCAACTTCTCCATCTCCCCTGACTGCTTTGATACTCATAGGCCCTAAATGGCTGGGAGGAGGGCCACCTCCATCTTTGATGGGTTAATTTGCATACTCACTCCTGATTGGCTGTTGGGTATCACAGATGTACAGTCAATTTGCATCTTTCTCTTAGTGTAGATGTTTCTATCTCTTTCTCCCTCTCCTTTATTCTCTGAATAAATAAGAGAATATATATATATATATATATATATATATATATATATATATATATATTCTCTTAGTGAAGATGTTTCTATTTCTTTCTCCCTCTCCTTTACTCTCTGAAATATATAAATTATTGGCATATTCTTAAGCTGATGGGAATGACCTTCAAAAAAAAAAACTTGAAAATTGAGAAGAGAAAGGAACAGTTGCTGGAGAGTATACATAAATAAGAGGTGATGCATTTTATTGTGTGTGTAGCGGGGGAGGGTTGATAGTAGCTAAAAGCAAAAACAATTTTTTTCCTAATAACTACAGTGAGGGAAAGAAAAAAAATACTTTTAGTGTATTCTTCTTAAGCCTCTTTCTTATCTATATGACCATAATTTTAATTTTCTCTTAAGGTCCTATAGGGCTGAATATTATAGATTTTCATTATCAGTTTAGAAAAAAATAAATTAAGAGAGCTAATAATGTGAGCACTTGTAATGGGGTAAATATATTTCTACTTCCTGTCTCTATATAGTTCTTCCTTGAGATAATGCAAGCATGATAGTTGTGGAAGTCAGCCCGGAAGATGCAATCCAATAATTATTGCCTCCTTGTATTCAAATGTGTATCTAGTTTCTTCCCACTGTGTGACCAGCACATGCAGTGAAGTGTGTTTCCCCCTAGACCTTAAGACGCAGTGGCAATTTCTGCCTAGGTGTTTTAGATTGCTCAATGGGGGAAGCCCATCATGATGTGAGAACATTCAAGCAGCCTTACAGAGAGGCCCACATGGAAAGGAACTGATGCCTCTTGGTAATACCCAGCACCAATATGCCAGCTTTGCAACAGCATTACCAAAAGTACATCCCTCAGCTGCAATGGAAGTTTCCAATGGCTGCAACCTCAGGAGAGACCATGAGCCACAGCTCCCAGACAAGTCACATTCAAATTCCTGAGCTCGAGAAACTATGGTTGACATCAAATTATCGCAGTTGGATTAACACCTTGATATTTGGAAGGTTTGTTACTAAGTAGTAGATAACTAAAAAGGAGAATTTATCCTATTGGAAAGATACATAAGCTGATGAAATTTCATGGTAAAGGAGATTCCTATATTGTAGCTCACTGAATTTCTTTTCTCCTTAGACTGCATACATTGCTGCTAATAATTTTAGAATTTGGATCCAGACAGGTTCGACTCCCTTAAATACTCATGATATTTTTCCCTACCTCATTTATTTTTTGAAATATATTTAATTAATTTCTTACAGAGAGGAAGGGAGAGGGATAGAGAGTTAGAAACATCAATGAGAACAAAACATCTGCCAGCTGACTCGTGCATACCCCTACTGAGGATGTGCCCACAACCAAGGTACATGCCCTTGACTGGAATAAAACCAGGACCATCCAGTCCATAGGTCGATGCTCTACCCCCTGAACTGAACTGGTTAGAGCTACCTCATTATTTTTTTTGGCTTACTCTAGATAGAATTGTTTTAATCCCCTTTGCCTGAATTCTGCATAGCAAGATGAATTAAAAATGCCATGCCTGTATCAATGTAAACATATCAAATAGAACATGAAAGTAAAGAATACTAAATACTCACCATATAAAAATTACCTGCCATCAAAGTATTAAATCATGAACAGAAAATAGAAAATACAGATTTATTAAAAATTTGCAAAGTACATGAGCAATATGCAAAGAGGGTCGGTCATAAGGTCACTTCAGACTGCAAGTCTGAGATTGTCAAATAAATGAGGTTAACTGATAAAATCATGCTCCCTTCCAATTGCTGATATACTACAGGGGGATCATCTGCTGAACAAAGATAAACCATACAGGGAAAGAAAATTGGGATAAGCAAACCCAAAATAATAATATAGTGCTATTTTCAACAAATTCAGAAAGCATTTTTCATTTCATAGAGAACTTCATCTTGTCGATATATAAAGAGTAAATATTTTGACAAGGTTATTCTCCATTTTGTACCATGAGAATTTCTGAATACTATGCATTCAATCAACAAATATTTATTGAGCACCTACTAGATGCCAGGCACTACTGTGAGCACTGGAACTAGAGCAGTGAAGATGAAAGACAAAGTTTCTTCCTTCCTGAAGTTTACAATTAGTAAAATATAAAAGCAATAAACACATTATTACATCACATATTATTAATTCTATGAACAAAAATAAGGAAGATAAGGTAATATAAATTGAGATGGATGGTCAATTTAAGAAAGTATGGTCAAAGTCATAGTCAGTTATTTTTGAAGGCAAAATGGTATAAATTTGATTCTCAATCCTGAGGAGCACCTACTCTGCCCATATGTTCCAAATTGAGTTCAATTGCCTCTGAGTACTTCCTTATCTCTGCCCTCATCCTGAAAGTTTAATAAGAACTGTGGTCAGTAAGCCTTTGCAGGATATGTTTGTCTTTCCTTAGAGTCATGAAGGACTCCATATGTAATAACTTTTGTAAGCTTGAGGAATGGTCTCCACAAAGATATCCATTGTCTAAGGCTGCAGGGCCATTCAAAGGCATACAGTGCTGATGCCCTGGACCAACTCCCAAGAGCAACTCTCATTGCTCTTATTAACATGGTTCTATTACTTATACTTCAGTCCTCAGTAATCCAAATGCTCTCTGAAATGTGCCTACACCCCTGGGTCAGTGTGAAAGATGCAAGTGCATGTGTGTCTTAAACCTCAAAGCATACAATTTACAAAACTTAGAAAATCCATATGTCCTCAAGTCACCACTCTCCTTTTGTAAGGCCTACAATCCACCCAGTCTCAATCACTTCAACTTTTACCTCACCAAGCCTTTCATCTATTCCAAGAGAATAAGAAAAAAAGAGTCCCTAGGGCAGGGGAAAGATGGATATAAAAAGGGCCAACCTATATATAATAATGAAAATCTTTTTTATCTTAAAAAAAAGACTTTTATTGATTTTTAGAGAGAGAGAGGAAGGGGGAAAGAGAAAGAAAAACCTCAATGTGAGAGTGAAACACCAATCAGCTGCCTCCTGCAGGCCCCCTACCAGGGATTGAGCCTGAAATCTAGGAAAGTAATCTGACCAGGAATTGAACTGTCAACATGAGATGATACTCAACTAACTGAGTCAGACCAGCCAGAGCTATTATTTATCTTGATGCTAACATTTGCCAAGCTGTGAACTTAAAGTTTGTGCAATTTGAACAAGCAAAATAGAGACAGACATAGAGAGAGAGCAGGCTGCCAGATGCCAATAATGGAGGTGGATTGGGGGGTTGAGGAGGGTGGAGAGATTGAGCAATAAAGGGAAAAAAGAGAGAGAAAACACTCATGGACATGGACAACAGTGTGGTGGCTGCTAGGGTGTGGGGGAAGGAGAGGAAGAGGAGGATACAGGGGGTATAAATGAGGATCCAAGGAGACTTGATTTGGGGATAAACACATAGTATAGTGTAATGATGACATGTAGAATCGTGCACCTGAAATCTGTACAGTTTTCTTAACCAATGTCAACTCAATAAAAAGAAAAAGAAAAAACATAGTCTGTGCATTTTACTGTTTATAACTTGTATTTAATGGGTAAAAAAAAATAATTCCAGGAAAGTGACATTGTCAGCAAGCATCATGGCAGTCTTCAGGATGGAATCCATTTTTATTTGAAAAGTAACTTTTCTGCCAGGAGTTAAATACAACTGCTACTGCCGTAGCATAAAGAGGCTGCTGATGAAGCAACCCTGACAGATTGCTCCAGATAGAGAGAAAGCTGCAGAGCCAAGCAGCCTGGCAAAAGCCATCCCTGATTTAACAAGCAGGGAAGGCACCTGCTTTGCCACATGGCAGAAGGAAATCAGCCAAACCACACCAAAGACCGCACAGAACGTGAATTTGAACATTTAGGCAGCCTGCGTAAAAGGACTGACTATATTGAAATAACAATTCAGGTCATGAAACGGGGAAACAACATCCCAACAGAAAATGGCAAGTGATTGGATCCCACAGGGCTCAGAAAACAAGGGTCAGTTCTTGTAGCACAAGAAGAATGGAGTCCTGCCTCATCCAGAGCAACGATGATGGCCTAACCCAGCAGGCTGAGCAGCAGCACCATTTCTCATATGAACATCACCGCGAGGTCATGAATACAGGTACGTCTATGTCCTAAAACTGTACAAACCTTAAATTTTACATGATAAAACAATCATTTCTTTACAATCTTTTGAACAGGTTTATTTCATTTTAATGAACATTTTTAATAATGTCTACAGTGAAAGACCCTCTGTAGTCATCATTACAGTTACCTGGACTGAGTATATCCCAACTAACTGTAATTCTACTTGTTTGGGCTAAGATTATCTTTTAAATTAAGAAAATGAACAAACAAACAAACAAACCATACTACTTCCTCCTGGGAATCCATACTTACCTGAGAACTAGAGCAGAATTGAATCTAGAAGTGGGAAGGTAGACCAAAGAGCAAGGAGAATGTATTTTGTGGGATTGATTTATAATTTACCAAAACCTTGGTAACATCTACACCCAATTTAAGATAATAATAACAGCCCTAGCTGGCTTGGTTCCATGCAATGGTTCTCAACCTTTCTAATGCCATGACCCTTTAATACAGTTCTTCATGTTGTGGTGACCCTCAATCATAAAATTATTTTCGCTGCTACTGCATAACTGTAATTTTGCTATTGTTATGAATGGTAATGTAAATGTCTGTGTTTTCCAATGGTCTTAGTCTCTATAGCAGCGGTTCTCAACCTGTGGGCCCCAACTCACAGATTGAGAACCGCTAGCAGGGTCACCTAAGACCATGAGAAAACACAGATATTTACATTGGGACCCACAAGTTGAGAACTGCTGCTGTAGAGCCTAAGACCATCGGAAAACACAGACATTTACATTACCATTCATAAAAGTAGCAAAATTACAGTTATGCAGTAGCAGCGAAAATAATTTTATGGTTGGGGGTCACCACAACATGAAGAACTGTATTAAAGGGTCATGGCATTAGAAAGGTTGAGAACCACTGTTTTAGAGCGACAGCCTGCAATCTGAAGGGTCCTGGGTTTTATTCCAGTCAAGGGCATCTGCCCCAGTTGCAGACTTGATCCCTAGTAGCGGGTGTGCAGAAGGCACAGCCAATCAAATACTCTCTCTTATCATTGATGTTTCTCTCTCTCTCTCTCTCTCTCTCTCCCTCTCCCTTTCTCTCTGAAGTCAATAAAAAATATATTTAATAAACAAGCAAACAAAAAACTCCAACTCATCTCTCTATATTAAAATAATAATAATAATAATAATAATAATAATAATAATAATAATAAATCAGATCCAGCCGAAACCAGTTTGGCTCAATGGATAGAGCATCAACCTGCAGAATGGAGGGCCCCGGGTTCAATTCAGGTCAAGGGTGTGTGGCTTGGTTGTGGGCACATCCCCAGTGTGGGGGGTGTAAGAAGCAGCTGATCGATGCTTCTCTCTCATTGATGTTTCTGGCTCTCTATCTCTCTCCCTTCCTCTCTGTAAAAATTCAACAAAATGTATTTTTAAAAAAGTCAGATCCAGGCTAGAATGTGTTTTGTTAGCATGTCACAATTGAAATACAAAGCAGATGGAGAAAGAGATAAAGTTAGTATAGTTTTCTATCCCTTTAAAATAGGAAACTATTTGAATCATAAATGCATAAACATGGTCTTTTTGTTGTTGTTGTTAATCCTCACCCAGGACATTTTTTCCATTGCCCTTCAGAGAGAGAGAGAGAACCCACAATCAGGTATGGGACTTAAACCCGTGACTCTGGTACATGAGCTGATGCTCTAACCATAAGAAACACTGGCCAGGGCAATGTGGTCTGGTCATTGTATAATCAATACATTTAAAGTGTGCAAATTGCTTAACACTTTCACTTGATTTAGTATTTTTCTTAGGTAACATAAATGAAAATGTATCATTATATGGGGTAACAGGCTTTCTCAGTGTTTGGGTGATGTTTAAAGGAATAATATATTTGTGAGAAAATATGCATAGGTAATGCACCACAGACTGTGGGGTCAGGTAGACAAAGCCTTGCATCTTGACCCTGCTGCTCCATTGGGGGAGCTTAGAAAGTAACATCAGCCTCATTTTCTTTACCTATAAACTTAAGATAAAAATAATTTTTCTCAAACTATAGAAGATCCTGACACATAAATAGGGTAATAAAAATACCTACCATATATTCAGGTAAAAAAGATAGCAGGTTCCTGTATTAATTTCCTGTGGCTGCTTTAACATATTTTCATAAATTTGTCAGTTTAAAACAATAGAAGTTTAATTTATCACAGTTCTGGAGGCCAAAAGTTCATCATTTCTAAGAGCTCAAATCAAGTTGTGGCATGTCTGTACTCACTCAAGGAGCTCTATGAAGATTATATTCCTTAAAGAAAAAAAAAATATATATATATATGTAATTCAAAGAGGAAGGGAGAGGGAGAGGGAGATAGAAACATCAATGATGAGAGAGAATCATTAATCTGCCATCTTCTGCACACACCCTACTGGGGATCCAGCCCTCAACTTGGGCATGTGCCCTTGACCAGAATGGAACCTGGGACCCCTCAGTCTGCAATCCGACGCTCTATCTACTGAGCCAAATCACCTAGGGCAAAATTATGTTCCTTGCCTCTTACAGCTCCTGGTGGATCCCAATGTGCTTTTGCTTGAGTCAATGTCTCTCCAAACTCTGCCTTTATCTTCACAGAGCCATCACTTCTGGGTATTGTCCTTTCCATTGTTCTCTTATAAGGACACACTGATGGCATATAAGGCCCACCCAAATAATCCAGGATGATCTCATCTTAATATTCTGAATCATTTCTTTTTTCAAATAAGGTAATGTTTACAGGCTCCGGGATTACTATATCAACAAGTCTTTGTTGGATTAGGGGCACTTTTTAGCTAACGTCCATGCTCAATAAAGGTTAAAAGGCTTTATCTGTCACGTATATAGTCCCTTTTAACATAAACTGTTCCATTTATACCTACCATAAGGTCCTGAGGACAAATAATTTTATCCTTTTTTACTGTCTGAAGCCATATTTGTGGGACTGGCCTATCGCCAGTGGGTGCAGAAGGCATATCTATTTGGAAAAGTTTAAGAATAACCAAAAGTCAGAAAAGAAAAATCTTAAAGCTATGTTTTTAGATATCAGAAGTATTCTCTTAAATAAAATAAAAATATTAAGATTATTTTGTGAAGAAGTATGCACTCAACTAAATATATCTTAACAAGCAATATTTTTTAATAACAGCATGTAAATATTCTGCAATGCTTATATTTATATAAAACTGAGTAACATTAACATTCACACATTCAGTTATTTGTTTTTGGTGTCTGTTGAAAGCAAAGGTAGAAAAATGTTAAGACTTTTAAAGTAGGCCACATATGTAAAAAAAAAAAAAAATGTGGTGAAAGAATTTAGCTTGGCGGATGGCTAAGAGTGAGATTACAAAGCAATATGGTGAGAGTTTTGAGGTTTTGTTTTGTTTTTAAAGCAATGATAAGCTATTGGCTAATGCACTATTAAATGCTCTAATATGTCTCACCAAAATATACTAAAAGGCAAAATTTTTTGCACACAAATACATGCTAAAACACTTTCGTTATCATACTCCAAAAGGATGATGTTTTTTTCAAAGCAGTAGATTAGAAATCTTAAAGCTTAGACTTCTAGAATCCACCTACATAATAATTTTCAAAATTTTACATAAGGTGTTCTATTAATGCATATATAATTAAAATACATAATAAAATCATAGGGATCCTCAACCTAAATTTTTCCACATTCAAATGGAAAACATTAATGATGAAAAGTAGAATCGAAATTACGTTCCAACTTTTCATAATGCATTCTTTAAATTCAACAAATTAACCTTCTAATGATATGCTATTGAAATCATGAAAATGACCCACATCTAGATCTGGACAACCTGTGGTCTAGGAAGCCAAACTCTTGAGACAGACACTCATGAGAATGAGGTTTATTCAAGTGACAGCATCTCAAGAAGATGAGGGACTTTTTGCAGTCCTCGAAACCTCAGCACAAGCAGAGTTTTATAAGGATAGAGAGGCAAAGCAGAACAAAGAGATCGGGAGAAGGGGCTATGGATGTGCTATCTTTCCCAGGAGTGAGGGGAGAGGGATATGAAGGGGAAACTGATTCTCTTGTTTCCTCCTCTGGTTTGGGTGCTTGCTCTCTCTTCAAATAGGAATTTGCACATTTACAGCAGAACTTGAGTGTCTTTATGCCTGGCACCGAGTAGCCCTCCTCCTAATGGAAAGCTGCTTGCTCTAAGCTATAAAGAAAAACTAGATAAGAAGTGAAAACATAGAAATTATTTACCTACTAAAGCCCAGCTCGCTTCTCCTTGCCTCAACTGGCTGCCTCACCCATTACCACTTGTAGCTCTCTGCTGCTAGTAGCTTAATGTTCCATCCTCTGCCACTTGGAGCTCTTCATCACTACTAGCTCTCTGCAGCCAGTAGCTAGCACCCTGTCCCACTCACTGCAAGAGCTGTTGTTCTTTGGTGGTGACACCATTACGGGATCATGAGCACAGGCCTTTTATGATATAGGTGGTTGATAACCTTGCTGATACTACATTTAAAGTACTCTAAGAAAACTAGAGAGCTGACTATAGTCTTGAAATAATGTAGAATACACACCTTTATTGCATAAATGAGATGTTAATTGTGGTTATCTATATAATAAAAACCCAGTGGTCATAACACCATAAGACCAGTCACCAGGAGGTGCATTGATGGGCCCCACAGCACTGGCAGGACTTGACACTGAGTCCCGTGGATCACCAGATCTGGGTCTCACTCGATTTCACTCATTGGACCTCTAGTGATAACATAAAAACATTCAAACCTGTAAAGAATTTTTGTGAGTTTATTTGGGCCAAGCTGTTGACAATTGCCGGGAAGCAGAATCTCAACAAATTGGGATAATGCTCAGAGAATAGCAGTTTTTTTTTACCTTATTTTATACATTATAATCAAAGGAGGAAGCTTAAGTGAGTTCCATGAAGTCCATTGGTGATAGATGAAGGGGGCTGGAGAAAGCAAAATGGGGAAACCTCTGGGAGTGAATAAAAAGTAAAATGATAAGTAATACTTTTACTTAGGTGAGTGCTGGATAGTTAGCAGTCAACAATTAACATGATAACAATAACAATAAAGGAATTTATGGTCTCTGTCTTGGAGACCAGGTGCATTTGGTTGTGCCCTGAGGGGTCCAGAAAAGAGAAGTTATATTTTCAGATATATTTTCTTAAATGCAAAAAGATAACAGGCTTAACTGAGGTAAAGTTGTTCTTTATCAGAAAAATACTGACCTTAGACATGATTACCCACTATAAACTGCTTTTAGTTAAAGTTTTAATTTCAGACCATCTTTTGTGGTTACTTGAGTTTGCAAACCCGCCATGCAGACCTTCCTAGAGCTAGCCAGGTTAGCATGTAGACTCCTTTTCAGCCACAGTTATACTATCAGTTCCCCTTCACAAATAATCACTAATCTAAAACATTTAACCATTCAAATTTTCAACTACACGTAAACTATCCTCACCTCAGAATATTAGACAAGATCCCTTTAAAAACATTGTGGAACACTATACATTGCAAGTGCAGACTTAACTTGTGGATAGCACTTAGTGCTCCTGGTCCCTGATGCACTCAAAACTCACATACTTCTCATTTGAGATCCCAATGTTGATGGCTTTCAGCCCCTATCTCTAATGTGCTTTTCCACCCTGACTTCCCACATCAATATAGTTTTCCTTGGTCTGCAAATGTGAAAAATTAGCCCTCTTGTGGATTTCTTTAGGTGAAATGAATTTATGCTACCATGAAAATATTATTTAAAAGACCAGTCTAAGAGGTTGCTAGCCTTGCTGATACTCTATTTAAAGTGCCTCCTGGTTCCATTATTTCTTCTGTATTTTAAAATGCTGCACCAGAGACAGCCTTTGTGGTGTGTTTGGTTTGTTTTGCTTTTCTTTTAGCCTCATTCCTTCTTAAATAAAGAGAAATATCTACATGCTTTGGTGGTTCTCTCTATTTCCTCTTTTTTCATTACAGAGATATTAGCTCAACCCTGGAAGATAGCTTAATCACTTTGGGAAAGATAGGAGATATGAGTTGTCCAATGACTAAGCCCTTGGGTACACTTGCCAGATAAAATACAAAATTCCCTATGAAATTTTTATTTCTTTTAAACAATGAATACTATTTTAGTTTAAGTATGTCCTAAATATTGTGCCATACATACTCACACTAAAAGAGGCACACTTACACTAATAAATTGCATTTGTTGTTTACTGAAATTTAAATGTAATGACGTGTTTCTTTTCTTTCTTTTTTCCCCCCTAAATCTGGCACCTTATACTGGTCACTTACTCCTTCCACCTCTACTGGTGGCTTAGACACTAGCTCAACAGGTGTCCCAAGTAGATCCTGGGAAAGGGTCTGGGATGTTTATCTAAAGTGCTGTTGATAAACTTTAACCTTGCAGGTGTTGGGACATTCACGTAGTTGCTAGCAAAGAGTCTACTCTATATAAGCAGGACCAAGGGTAGGCTTAGGACTAAAAGGACCAGAACTTTAAGTGTACGCAAAATAATTCAGTTAATGGCTGGAGGAATTACACCATATGAAACATGCAGTTGCAAGTCACACAGCACTTTATTACTCACACAAGTTCCTGATGCTGCAGGTACAGGCTTAAATGAGATCCTGCTGGTGCTATCCTCTGGGGTCTGGCAGCTGGGCTGGGCTGGGCTGGTCCGAACGCAGGGGTCTGGCATTCCTCACTTGGGAGCTCGAAGTGCTTCTCAATTGGGAGGTACTAGACATTCTCCTGTCGTCTGGCAGGGAGAGGAGCATGCAGCAATGTTGCTTGCCAGACTGGCAAAAGAATGTGCCTTTGTGGCTGTCTAGACAGATGAGCACAGTTTGCTGGGCAGGACCTATTTTTAAAGCCTATTGCATACCCACAGCAGTTCAGGTAGCTACCAATGGATTACATCAATGCATACATGTTAATCTCAAACAGGTCAAGGGGCTACATGTGGTTATCTAGGGAAAGTACATCAATCACACAAATGTTCTCTTGGGAAGTCATTCTTAGTCATTAACTGAAGTTCAAACCCTTATCTATGGGGTACACATACTCAGGGCAATGAGAAATGTGTCCTCAATATCACATTTTAGGTTTCTCAAACCTAACATTTAAAGTTAACTCAAACATTTAAAAATATTTTTAACATTTTTAAAGCATTTTTAACATTTCTATATATTACTATATCAGTAGGTCTTTGAAAAATGCTACATGGAAGAATTTAATTAAAAAAATAATCCACTTGCATAAAAGATAACTCTGCTCCACCTGACAGGACCCTGAAAACATCCCATCCTTTTGATTCTGAAAAATATCTGATTCTTTACATACAATCTCAGTTTTAATCTGACTGGCATGTTTTTTTTAAAATTATTTTTATATTTCCTGGTTATAATTCATGTTCATTGTAGAAAAATTGGCAGTTCAGGAATGGATGAAGTCAAACACCTTTAGTGCTCCTACTCAATTATGATAAAATTATTAATATTTTATAAGTGATTTATTTCATGGGCTCATTTCTCACAGAAAAAGTGTAAGATATTTATATTATTTAATCTACTTTTATTAAGAAAGCCAGAGCTCCAAGAATAACTTATTAAAGACATGCAGCTAATAAACAGCAGAGAAAGGGTCTAACTTAGAACCTCTCTAACTCAATTCCATTTCTCTATGGTTGGTTCATTTTTATCACAGGGCTCTTTTCAAGGCCTATTTTTCATATTATTAATCATAATGAATATGCACTTTTCCAAATTAAAAGGTTTAAAAAAAACATTTCTTTAAGCAAGTATAGTTTTACATACAATAAAATGCCCAGCTACTGCCATCACATTTTACTTGATTCCCTTCGCCACCCTGACCTCTCCTACTCTTTATAGTGAATAAGGGCATTTCATTTTCTACAGATAACTCACAATTTCCCAGAAGACATCATATAATGCATATAATCCTCCATCATACACAGAGCTGAGCACAAAACAATAGTCCTATTACTCTAACAGCCCTAACTAGGTGTATGTATTTTGAGAGGTTCTTCACACACATTCTCCATAATCATCACAATGGCCCTGAAAGGATATTATTAAGCACATCTTAAAGATAAATAAACTGAGTCTCAAAGATGTTAACTAGAATCTTCAAAGTATGAAAACAAAACAAAACAAAGAAACTTTGTGGGAATGAGAAAAAAGTTTCCCTACCTTCAGGTGGAAGCAACTCGGAGTGTCTCCTGGCAGAGCATAACCAGCATAGCCATATACAGCAGCTCTGTTCAATATAACAGAGCTAGCAAATAATTGTGTTTAAAGTCAAGTTGTAGGACGCCAAAAAACATGTGTATACACTATGCTATACAATCTCTGAATCTCTGGTTCCTCCCATTTAGGTATGAACCTGACATAAGTTTTGTGATAGCTCTACTATATCAAAATTCCTCCTACAAATCTCCCCCAGATCCCCAGCTTCTGCTCCAAACTTAATGGCAATACCCATGACTGTTGCATCTTTTCCCTTCTTCCATGAGTCACATTATGCTCAGTACTTCAGTGGGAAAACATTAGTACCAGGGGCCTCACATTAAATATTTATCAAGCCCATTAGTCCCTGACTAAAGGTGTGGAATTAACATGTTTCATTAAGTAAGGACATATATCTTGATATTATAATTGTTCTCATGTGTTTTGTTGGTTGTTTGTTTTATATAAGGGACTCATATTAGGCTTATATGCAAAGGAAAGAACCTGTGCAAATGGAAGAGTCACTAACTGTAGTGTAATAAATGACCAGACAGTCTTGAGGAAGTATCTAGTGTGTTAAACTGTGCAGTAATAAATCAATTGGATAACTGTGGTAATTACAATTACCATGGTTATGGTGAAAAAGAATGCCCTTCAGCAAAGATATTCTTCCCTCCAAAGACTCTAGATTAAAGTGCATAAAAATAAGCTTTCCCAGGGTCATGGGCTCACCTGACATGGTAAATAGATTGTATACTCTTGGTCAATTCTCAAACTTAAACCACAGGAAACTAATAAAACACTTAGAAGTCATATCGACTTGTGCCATCATTTATCTTTGATCTTGCATGTATACAGAAATTATTTGAAGAACTTATTTGCTAGTGAAATGCATAATTAACTAATAGACTCAACAAAGATCCAACTATTATTTTTACTAGCACTAAAATCTGATCCAGATTTTTTATCTTGTCCTTTACACAATATTTTATTATGTTATTTGTTTGTTTATTTTTGTTTACTAAAGATGATGCACAAATATATTTATAAAATAAATAATAAGTGCTCACATTAAATCATAGCCTTTTTATAGAATCCAAGTCAATTTCTAAAATAGATGATCAATACCACCCTATGATATATGGGACACTCAGCAGATATTTTTTGCCATAAAAATAATATGATTATAAATGTATTAGAAAACTCATGGAACCCAAAAGTAGTAAATTATTTATGAAAATCTAAAACAATGAGTAGACAAGAGCTACTTATATATTTACTAGAGAGCTAGTGCATGGAATTGGTGCACAGAGTGGGGGTGTCCCTCAGCCAAGCCTGCATCGTCTCCAATCTGGGACCCCTTGAGGGATCTGCCCATTTAGGTCAGATCCTGAGACCGGGCCTTAACAGGCAGTCAGACATCCTCACACAATCCAGGACTGCTGGCTCCCAAACACTTGCCTGCCTGCCTTCCTGATTGTGTCTAACTGCTTCTGCATGCCAGCCTAATCACCCCCTAACCACTCCCATGCCAGCCTCATTGATGCCTAACTGCTCCCCAGCCAGACTGATTGCCCCTAACTATCCTCCCCTGCTAGCCTGGTCACTCTTAACTGCCCTCCCCTGCACACCTGATTGCCCCGAGTTGGCCTCCCCTGCAGGCCTGGGTTCCCCCTAACTGCCCTCCCCTTCAGGTCATCTTATGGCAGCCATCTTGTATCCACATGGGGTGGCCATATTTGACCACAAGGGGGCGGTCATCTTGTGTGTTGGAGTGATGGTCAATTTGCATATTGCCTCTTTATTAGATAGGACGGTTATTTTCCATTCAGTGGACAAGAAGATTCTGCATAGTGCTCAAGGCCCTCTTCTTTCTCCTCAAGTCTATAAGATCTCTCTTTTATCTCCTATGTTGTGACATATGTTGTTCTTGTCTAATTTCACATCTCCGAACTTAAGAAAAATGTTGTTGTTCAAAATGTCATGGTTTTATAGAACTGGGATTTATTGAAATAATATGAACTTTTTTATTCCTATAGTTCTCCAATACCATTTATTTAATGTTAATTACATAATTTCTCATAATGCAGCATTATCCGTTATGCTAACCATGAATAGTGACTTCCATTGATTTTCTCAAAATTATTACTCTGCATTGTTGACACTAACCATAAACCTTAAGTGTCACTTACATTAAGTAAAAAGTATTCAAATAATAATTCACTTTATGGTCATGTTAAATTTACCTTTCAGAATTTTATATAGTATAAAATAGAATAAGACATCTTCTAATAATGCATTCTCTTCTCTTGAACTCTTTAAGCCTTGACCAATGTTCTCTTAGAAGGTGATTTAATTCAATTTTGACCATATACCTGCTTTCTACATATAACCAACAGTAGAAAGATAGACAAAGAGCCCATGGGCAGAATAAATGGTTTCATTTATCCAGCATGATTTTAAACTGACCTGGGAGAGCTCAATATCACAGACTTGATACAAGAAAAGGCATTAACTGAAAGGTTTTATTGTCTGAGGATCAAAAGCCATGAAGTCTTTGGAAGAAATAGACACTGCCACTACCACACAGATACTGGAGAGGTGGTTGGGTGACTACCTTGAGTGCCTGCTGCTAGTCCTGCTATTGTCAGTTGTACACTAAAGTTTGCATCAAAGTTGAAACATAGATGATTGAGAACTTACACATGAATCCACATACAAAGATAAGTCCAGCATTTTGCAATAGATCATTGGTAATTCAGAACCTGAGCTCATCCTTTTCTTTATAAAATGACTAGAAGCCTGGTGTACAAAATTCATGCACTGGATAAGGAGGGTGTCCCTGAGCCCAGCCTGTACGCTCTCCAATATGGGACTCCTGGAGGGATGTCCGACATCCCTTTTAGGATTGGGCCTAAAAGGGCAGTCGGACATCCCTCACACAATCCAGCACTGATGGCTCCCAACTGCTTGCCTGGCTGTCTTTCTGATTGCCCTAACCACTTCTGCCTGCCAGCTTGATCACCCCCTAACCACTCCCCTGCCAGTCTGATTGATGCCTAATTCCCCCTAACTGCCCTCTTTTGCAGGCCTGGTCTCCCCCAACTTCTCTCTCCTGCAGGCCCCATCACATCCAACTTCTCTCCTCTATCAGCCTGGTCCCTCCCAACTGCCCTACCCTCCTGGCCATCTTGTGGTGGCCATCTTGTGTCCACATGGGGCAGGATCTTTGACCACATAGGGGCAGCCATCTTGTGTGTTGGAGTGATGGTCAATTTGCATATTACTCTTTTATTAGATAGGATAGAGGCCTAGTGAATGGATGGGGGCCAACTGGTTTGCCCTGAAGGGTGTCCTGGATCAGGGTAGGGTTCCCTTGGGGCATGGGGCAGCCTGGGTGAGGGTCTGGTGGTAGTTTGCAGACTGGCCATGCCCCCTGGTGACCCAAGAGGAGGCCCTGGTATCTAGGCTTTATTTATCTTCTATAATTGAAACTTTGCAGCCTTGAGTAGAAGCCTGGGCCTGCCAGGGTGTGTGGGAAGCTTCTTCCTTGGCTGCAGTCATCTTAGGTGGGGTAATTTGTATACTCGCTCCTAATTGGCTGGTGGGAGTGGCTTGTGGGTATAGTAAAATGATGGTTAATTTTCATATTACTCTTTTATTAGATAAAATTAAGAATCAGAAAACATCATTCAGAAATCCCAGCTCATAAAATACATTGAAAGAAATATCATGCTGTTCAGTGGAAGTAATCAACTGGCTACAGCTGGACTTAAACAGAAGGACCCTTAGATAACTATTTGTAAGTCAATTACGGAGTTCATTGAGGCATCTGGTCAACCTCTTAAATGGAGATTGAATTCAGAGAGAATCTAGATGTAAATTGGAGTGGGGCCCACACAGCCCCTGGCACTATTTGGGGCCACCCTGCTGAACACTGCTGGCCTGGCTGGCCCTAGGTAGTTAAAGGAAAAGTTAAAATTTTCAAGAGCAGTACCATCTGAGTACTTAGCTGGATCTAAAGGAGACATTAAGATAATAAAACTGCTTAAGTGACATGGCCAATGACTTTCAAGTTTGTGAGAAAACTAGTTTTATATCTCAGGTCTCTAAAATCCAGGGCTGGGATCCTGCTTAGCTATTACTTCACAAAAATCTAGGACTTGAAATTAAAAGTTTATTTTGTCAATCTCCTCAAATTGATTCCTACCTGTAATATTGCTAGTAAGCAGTTTTCTATTTATGCTTTAATATTTCTAGTTATTAGAAACTCATCACCTACCAATACAACATTATGCAAAGAATGGATCAAATAAGGTGCTATTAGAAATATGTGTTCCCATAACTCTTCAATATGATGTTGCTTCTAATGTGAGAACAATAACTCTTTCTGTAATTGCCTCTTTCATAGGTTAAATGCCCTCTATCTTCAGTGTCATATGGTATGCTTTTGAACCCACTCAGAATTCTGATTTTACTACTTTATCAGTACTCCTCTTAAAATATGAGCAAGGTTGGTGCATCAGATTTAAATCTGTCATTTTTAAAATATATTTATCAGGATTTTCTTACTATGCAGTTTTTATTGCTTGAGTACTTGCCACATTTGACTAAGTGAACGTTTGAATTCCTTAACATTTCATCCCCCAAAAGATTCTCATTATTCTAAAAGCAGGGGTAGAGAACCTTTTTTCTGCCAAGAGCCATTTGGTTATTTATATCATCATTTGTGGACCATACAAAATTACCAATTTAAAAATTAGCCTGTTATATTTAATGAAATATTTAATTAACTCACCCTCAATGCCATGGCAAGGCCAGACCAAATGATTTTGTGGACCTTTTTCAGCCTGAAGGTTTGACCTCCTCCCCTGCTCTAGAAAGAATATTAGTATATCACAGTTATAGCTGCCTGGGAAACCTTATAAAGAAACTGATGAAAAAAAACAAAACTATATATATATATATATGTATATATATATATATATATATATATATATATATATATATATACATATATATATATATATAAGTTTGCTGTAGATTTAAAGAAAAATTTAATCATTATTATGCAAGAATTATTTGGACAATTAAATGATCATAAAATAATACTGACAGGGGAAGAGGAGAAAATCATATTCACTTAACTTTTGATTATATTATTAAAAAACTCAACACTGACAGACATCTAAACCAGTTATTTAAAGAATATTTTATGATTAAAAAAAAAACACATTTTGTCAAGTGCCTAAAAAATTTTAAAATAAACACATATGGTTTCTCTTAAGTTATTTTATTTCTAGCATCTGTGAATGAAATCCAAAGAGAGTTCACTCCAAGCAAATATGCTCTAACACAGAAATCAAAATATGCCACATTTCTCTCTGAAAGTCATGGAAAAATTGGTTGAGAAATTATAGGTTCTCTTCTCCCTTTTTCACTAATAAGTCCTTTCTTGGCACATCCTTAGGAAAGTATAAAAGTAAAGAATAGTTTAATGGAGGATGAAGAGAGAGGGGTCAGGAAGGTAGCTAGGACCAGAATTATTTTGCATGTAGACTCATAATCAGCAAAAGACCTTCCCAAGGTCAAAAGGAGAGCCAGGACAAAAGTCTATATATTCTCATTCTAAATAGTATATTGCTCTTTTTCTCCATAAGATGTCTTGTTTTATAAACCAGACTGTTGGGTAGAACCCCAAAAAGTCCTCATTCATTTTAGAATATACTTATAAAAATGTATATCTTCTGATGAAATAGTGGTTTTATTATCATCACCAGTAATCATTGGATACCTCTGGAATAGCACATAATTAGCTAAGCACTATACAGTTTCAAAAAATTCGTTCAACCAATAACACTGTAAAGTTGATAATTTATTCTTAAAATGATGGAACATAGTCATACACTATTTAGAAGCTACCCTAAAGTAACAAGTCTAATGATAGTGAGACTAACATAAGAGTGCAGTTTCCTGTAATGGACATTTTGATGTAAGTAATCTTAAATTGAAAGATGGGAGAATATAAATACATATTGATTTAATCAGACAACACTCAGACACGTTATTCAAACATCCCTCTTAAGTATTTGAGATCTTCCAGGGGTACAATTTTATGATTGTGATAAAGTTTGTTTTAGAAAAGCTCTAAGTATAGCCAGTGTGTGATTAACACATAGGTTGTTAGGCAATCATCTTATTATCAACTAGAGGCCTGGTGCATGAAATTCATACATGGATAGGATCCCTAGGTTTTGCCAGGGGTCAGGGCTTATTGGGGCCTTCAGGCTGTCTGCTTGGGCCTTCCTTTGTTCCATGCCACCCTCTGATGTCATAAATGGTCTCCCAGTGGAACTCCCCAGAGGACACTTTTCATATTAGCTATATATATATACACTCATGTTTATCTCAGTTGACTTTAGAAATGGTTGGGCAGGGACAGTATTTTTCAAACATTAACAAATATGTTGAAGATGGTAGCATAGGTAAATGCTAATACTCTCCACTACCCACAGCCACATGAAAATTACAACTGAAATACAGAACAACCATCATTAAGAACTTCCTGCTGAAAGTGGTTTGGCTCAGTGGATATAGAGTCAGCCTGCATACTGAAAGGTCCCAGGTTAAAGGGCATGTGCCTTGGTTGTGAGCACATCCCCAGTAGGGATTGTGCAGGAGGTGGCTAATTGATGTTTTTCTCTCATCGATGTTTCTGACCCTCTGTCTCTCTCCTTTATTCTCTGTAAAAAAAAAAAAAAAAAAAAAAAAAACTTCTGAAATCTGGATAAATGGAAGTCCTACAACTAGAGAAGTAAAAAAGAGAGCACACCGATATTTGTAGGAGGGGTGGAAATGCAGGAAAGGGCTGGTCTTATACCCATGTATGCCCTGTTTAAAATCAGGAGGGATATTTCAGCTACAGAACAGCCCATGAAGCAGTCTCAGCCCCACACCATACCCCCAGCCTAGTGGTCTAGCACTTAAAAGAGAAGTCTCTCATAACTTTGGCCTGTAAGAACCAGCTGGGATTGTGGCTGAGTGCAAAGAGGCTTCTGGAGACCCAGGTATTCTTTTTATAGGGCTGGAACATGAACTTAATCAGACTCCATCCTTCTGAATTCCACACTAGTGGCTTTGGAAGATCCAGGGACATATGGGGAGAAACTGGATTATCTGGCATTGGAACAGGAACTCCCAGATGGAGATGCTTGCAGTGGTCATTGTTCCTGTGGTAGGATGTCCTCATCACAGGGCTAACTGAAGCCATATCTGAGTCTCTACCAACCTGTTTGCTCTGCCTTGGTGATTCTCAGAGACCTTGCCCCATCCAATTTGTAGCCCTACCCAAGTTATTTGTAGCACCTTTTTCATATAAATTGCTTTTCCTGGCTCAGACTTCAGACATTGCTAAAATTTCTCAAAGAAATGTGACCCTAACTTATGAATAAATGGCCCAAGAACTGGCACTAACATCAGCTTGCCTTAATTCACAGCTTGACCTTGCATGGGTAGTTCCAGGCCCCAATACAAGTAGCAGCCACCTGCAAATCTCTCTGTAGCTACTGCCCGGTAGCCCCAGGTGTGACTGACTTTGCAAATCCAGGGAGTCCCAAGAGCCAGTGTACCTGGTAGACAGTTTCAGACTATACCAGATTACAACTCTACACATCTACAAGCTACCATTCAAGGGGCAGATTCAGTGACCACCAAAGCCCCATTGAAACAAGTCCTGTTCTATAGGGATGCCTCTTGCACAGCAGCTCTTCCATTGTACTTATAGCTGGCTCTCACAGTCAGTTGGCCTGGAGGTCAATTCCTCTCAGGGACTCCAACAGCAATCAAGGTTTGACTCCAACAATATTGTACATATAGCCCACAAAGGGATGCACCTAGAGTGCCCAGCTCAGGTGAGTGGTGAGACTGAGTCACTGGACCCTACAGGACACCTAATACACAAGGCCACTCTACTAATTCCAAGAGACATAATAGCTCTATTTAATACACAGAAAAAGAAAACCACAAACAAACATAAAGAAGCAGCTAAAATGTGGAGACAAAAATTGTGTCAGGAATCCAAGATGGCGGCATAGGTAAACACCTACTCTGCTGCCTTGCACAACAATTTCAGAACTACAACTAAGAGACAAAACAAACATCATCCAGAACCACAGGAAAGCTGGCAGAGTGTAAATTCTACAACTAGAAGAAAAGAGAGGGGCTCACAGAGACCCAGAGGAGCTGCAAAAAGCTGAGGTGTGGAGACGCATGTGGAGAGAGTGGGTGCCAGAGTGCCAGGCTGCCTTTTTCTGGTGGGAGGGGGATGGAGACTCCCATCTGCTTTGAACCCCTTATCCTATGGCACTAAACCCCACCTCTGACCAGGACTCATACGGGGGGAGTTTGGACTGTGAAGAGGGAGAAGTGCACGGAGATTGGGGGAGTCGCGAAAGGGTGGAGGTCTGGTGGCACGCACAGCACTGCACACAAAGGACCAACTGCTGGTTGTGCTGCTGATTTTCAAGAGTGGGAAGGGGACAGAGCCTCCCAACTGCGCCACTTCTAGCTCCATTGAAACCCAGTTTTGGGTGAAACCCTGGGGACCCAGACTCATATGGTCCTGGACTGCAAGGGACCCAGAAAGGCACAGGTGTAGAGGCACTGCATGAGCGTGTGCATGCACAGGGACTGCTCTAGCAATTACTTAGTCACAAGAGACCCAAGGGCCGTGGAGGGTGGTGCCAACTGGAAGGCAAGGCAGTCCATTAAGCCCTGAGACTCCACCCATCCCAAGCTCAACAGACAGGCTTTTGCAGTCTTGCAAGTCATGTATCATAAGGCTGAATCCAACACAGAAGTTCTGGCTTAGTGAAAATGCCAAGACAAAGGAAGCGATCACAAACAAAAGAAATGGAGGAAAACAAACGACTGGATATAGAGTTCAAAACCACAGTTATAAGGCTTTTCAAGAATATCCTAGAAAAGATGGATAAAGTTAATGAGACCCAAGAGGAGATGAAAAAGAACCAACTAGAGATGGAAAAAGACCAACCAGAAATTAAACATACAATGACTGAAATAAAAAATATTATTCAGAAACCTAACAGCAGACTAAAGAAATGCAAGAATCAAGTCAAAAATTTGAAATATAAAGAATCAGAAAACACTCAACTGGATAAGCAAGAAGAAAAAAGAATCCAAAAATGTGAAGATAATGTAAGAAGCCTGTGGGACAGCTTCAAGCGTACCAACATCAGAATTGTGGGTGTGCCAGAAGAAGAGAGAGAGCAAGATACTGAAAACCTATTTGAAGAAATAATGACTGAAAACTTTCCACATCTGGTGAAAGAAATAGATTTACAAGTCCAGGAAGCACACAGAACCCCAAATAAAGGAATCCAAAGAGGACCACACCAAGACACATCATAATTAAAATACCAAGAGCAAAAGACAAAGAGAGAATATTAAAAGCAGCAAGAGAAAAACAGTTCATTACCTACAAGGGAGCACCCATACGATTGTCAGCTGATTTCTCAACAGAAATGATGCAGGCCAGATGGGAGTGGCAAGAAATATTCAACGTGATGAATAGCAAGAACCTACAATGAAGGATACTCTATCCAGCAAAGCTATCATTCAGAATTGAAGAGCAGATAAAGAGCTTCACAGATAAGAAAAAGCTAAAGGAGTTCATCAACTCCAAACCAGTATTATATGAAATGCTGAAAGGTACTCTTTAAAAAGAGGAAGAAGAAAAAGGTAAAAGATAAAAAATTATGAACAACAAATACATATCTATCAACAAGTGAATCTAAAAATTAAGTGAATTGAAAATCTGATTAACAGAATAAACTGTTGAATATAATAGATTCAGGAGCACAGAAAGGGAGTGGACTGATAATTCTCAGGGGGTAAAGGGTGAAGGAATTTCAGGGAGAGACTGGACAAAAATCATACACCTATGGATGAGGTCAATGGGGGGAGGTAATGGTAGAGGGAGGGGTGGGAGCTGTGAGGAGGGGAGCTATAGAGGAGAAAAAAGAGAAACAAATGTAATAATCTGAATAATAAAGGTTTAATTTTAAAAAAGAAAGAAATGTGTCACAAATGGAAGAAAGGAAACTAAGCAAACTATACAGAGTTCAAAACCATGGTTATAAGGTGACTCAATTATTCATCATCTTAATGAGAGCTTCATAGGACTTAATGAGAGCTGCAAGGGTCTCAGTGAGACTTTCAAAGACCTTAGTAAGAATGTCAACCACATGAAAAAAGACCAGTCAGAAATTAAGAATACACTAACTGAAATAAATAATAACTTACAGAGATTCAGTAGTAGAGTAGATGATTCTGAGAATTAAATCAATTATTTAGAATATGAGAAAACAAAAAACACCCAATCAGAAGAGCAAAAAGAAAAGAGAATCCAAAAACATGAAGATAGTGTAAGGAGTCTCTGGGACAACTTTAAGTGTACCAATGTTCACATTATGGAGGTGCCAGAAGAGAAGAGAGAGAGCAATATATTGAAAACCTATTTGTAGGAATAATGATAGTAAACTTTCTCTACCTTATAAAAGACAGAGACAAGTTAAGAAAGTGCAGAGTCCCAAACAAGAAGGAACCCAAGATGTCCACACCAAGACACATTATAATTAAATGTCAACATTTAAAGACACAGAGAGAATCTTAAAAGCAGCAAGAGAAAAGCACTTAGTTACTGTAAAGGGAGCACCCATATGACTGTCAGTTGATTTCTCAACAGAAACTTTTCAGGCCAGAAAGGAGAGGCAAGAAATATTCAAAGTGATGAATAGCAAGGACCTACAACCAAGATTACTCTATCTAGCAAAGCTATCATTTAGAATTAAAGGTGAGATAAATAGATTTACAGACAAAAATAACAGTAGTTTATCACCAGATTCTTTAAGAAGTGGAAGAAGAAGAAACAAAAATGAACAAGACATCTAATGAACAAAATAAACTGATAAATAAAATAGAATTAGGCATGGAAGCATGGAACAGACTGATGAATTTCAGAGGGAAGTGGGGAGGACAGGTAGAAAGATGTTAACCAAATATCTTATATGCATACTAGTGACCTGGTGCATAGATTTGTGCATTGAAAGGAAATTAATTAGAAGAAAGATTCTTGCAGTAATTATGTTACTCCAAAAAAAGTATATAAGTATGTCAAAATAGCATATATATATATATATACATATATATATATATATATATATATGCCTAAGTGACCATCCGAGCCTTTGCCTAGTAGCTATGACATGCAATGACCACCAGGGGACAGATGCTCTGACCAGTAAAGGAGGGAGCTTGATTCCTCATGGAATTAGCCATGGTTTTGGTTACTGCTGGGGCACTTTGGCCCTGAATCTGCTTCACCTGCACCTCAGACTCAGAGATCTGTTTCAGCCCAATCCCTCCCTGCAGGTTAAGCCAAGGGACCCTATCAGTTCATGAATCTGTGCACTAGGCCTCTAGTACTATTATAAAATTAACATGCATGCAATTGGTGCCAGTGAGAGCTTTCTATGTATCGCCCAAGCACGAGTCAACTTTTATTTTTAAATTGCTAGTGTGCATCATATGTACCACTTTTCAGTCAGATGGTCAAATGGACATACAATTGATCACTTAGCCTTTTATATATATAGGTATGCATTATCTATGGACATAGACAATAGGGTGGTGAAGGTCTGGGGAAGGGCAGGAATCAAGTTCTTGGTTGAGAAAGGTAACGGGGCGGAGGAAGGTAACATCTATAATACTCTCAATAATAAAGATTTTAAAAATGAACAAATAAAAACAAAAAATAAAGTGAATGCAAACAGGAGGGGTAAAGGGTGTACACAATAATAGTGTGGTGACTAGATGAAATTAATTGGGATCAACCATTAATAAGAATATTTGTAAATTTTCTTTCTATTTTTTTTAGATGTAAACTTACAAAACAAACACAAGAATATTCTATTCTTTTCAGTTTTTAAACATGACTTTGGAGTAGTGCCTGGCTAGAACATTGGAGAGGGGCAAAAATAACTTGAAGTCTCCTTGACTGAAAGGTAAGATCTTGGTTTCCCTTAAGAAGAATGTGGCAATGATGGTATCAATGATTTCCACTCTAGTAAAGACAAAGTATATACCAATTTTTTTAACCTATACATCATTTTTTAATTCTTTCAATAATTAAGTTATGTTCATTGTGCAAATTGAGGACATTGTAATCTAGAGATTAAAATCTTCCCTTCTGATTTCCTTTTCCACCATTTTATGTCTCCTTTGTTAGATGTCAGCTCATATTTTTCCTGGTGTCTTCTGTCTTGATAGAGCAGTTCATTCAAGAAGTTTATGGAGACTGAAATTAAATTCGTGAAGAGTTTAGATTACATAACACAATCAGCTCCTATAGAAAGTGATTGTGTCATAACCATATTGCCACAGGTAACACACTAATCAGATACATTAGCCCAGACCTACTAAGTGACACAATTGGTGACCTAATAAATAGGAAAGAGGGGCTGAAATGATGAGAAACTTGTTCTTGATGGCAAAGAACCTATCATTTCTAAGTATTTTAAAGCACTTTACTGGTTATTTTATATAAGAACACATAGCTTGTGGTTAAGTGCATTTGTAGAACTTTTATAAGAGAAACATTTTTCAAAAGTTGACTTTGCAGAGAAAGAACAAAGTGGAATTGTATGATCGTCTCAAATAATTGTCGTAACTTAAACTTGACTGCAACTTTCTCGTGGTTAGTTAGGAAAATGTGGAACAAATAGGAAAGTAGGAGTCATTAGCAAAAGGAGCAAGCATAGATTGAATCCTGACATTCTGAAATACCCTCTTCTTAAGCAAAAAAAGGCAATGAATACTGAATTTGCCTAAGCAAATAAATGCAAAAAGGTTTGTTGGAAAATGGTATAGTAGGAAAATTCATCTAATAATGACAAGTGATTTTTTTTACATATGTCATTGGTTTTTAACTAGTAACAAAACACAATTTGAAAAAAACACCTCAGCAAGATTTGACTCTTGCAAAAGAGAGGAACTATTCTGTGATGCTTGGTTTATAGGCTGGGCCTAGGCTATTTCTGAGCTGGTTGAAATGAATAGTGAAGAAGCACCAAAGAGTGACAGCTCTCATGGCCTTCCCAGTGCTGCTGGGAACTTGTGAAACATAAAAGCAGCTCCTGCTAAATATAAATATAGCTCTGTATAAGAACACTAATACATTCACCCTCTCACTTAATGAAAAGTTGCCAAGTTAAATGATATTTCCAGGAATGGTGCAAATGACCTATTGTGGGGATGAAAAAACATAGGTCCCTGACAGACATTTTCTTTCTAAAAATGGAAACTGCACATGGGTGGGTGATTTGAGCTGATGAGATCATCTCAGATATACATGCACCCGTGGTTTTCCAAAGGTACAGAAAGTACCTATTTGAGAACATCAATCCATTACATGGCTTAAAAATCAGGTATTTTAAAAAAGCACCGTTTGCCCTTTGTGAAAAGTCCAAAAGTGCTATTCATCTTGAGCTATGTGACCATCACGTAGGTATGATATGGCACCACCATGTTTTATTTACATCTTCTGTGAAGTAGGCTGGGGAGCGAGATGGGGGAGAGGGGAGAGGAAAGGATTTTAGCAACAAATTTTAACTGCACCCTGCATTATTATGAACAATAAACCGAGGTCCCAGAGTCTAGTTCAATGGCCCACGTCACAAACCTGCAGGATATCAGTGCTGTCTCAACTAAAACTCTGGTAAATTAGTGATTGTTTTTGTACTTACATCAATTATTTTGTGATGGGGATCTGTAATGGAGGTTGAAAACCGTGATGGGCTTTGTATCCACATGGGTCAGAAGAGTTGCTTTTGTTCTGAGAGGTTCACCTTTGAGGCTACCCTCTTAGGCTCCATTAGGCAGACAAGAGTGGTTTCTGGTGTTTCTGTATGTGCTGAGGCAGTTGACTGCAGCTGAGACTTCAGCTGTTCTACAAATATGCTTGGTTTGTAACAGGAATAGTGGCCCAGAGAGGGTAGAGGGATTCCCACAAATTCTTCAATGTTGCTGGAAAAGCAACGTGAACTGATTCTAAATGAAGACTGTCTTTTGTTTCCCCAAATGTTAAGCTCTTTGAAATAAAAGCCTCTACGGAGCTTATCTAAAACCATTTCAAGTTACATAGATTTAAGAACTTCTGTTTTCCAGAAAATAAACATAATATGAACAAACACTGCAACAAAATTCACAACTCTATCCTAAATCAAACAAATATATCATACCGGCTTTCTGATGTACTAAAAACTGGAGTCAGGATTTAGAAAGCTTTTCTTTGCAGTCTAGCAAAAAGTGTTTCTCTACTGATAATCAGGTTTATGGGAAAAGTGCTGCTGGGTAGCTAAGATCAAGATTAAATGGATAAGGAATAGATAAAAATTTCAGAATGATTTTTCTTTCTGTTCCATTTGATCTTTTTCCTGAAGCTATTCACATAAAAACAAGGATATTACAAATGTGCTTTTTGAAGGAACAGATAGGTGAGTGATCATCACAGGGTTGCAAACATCTGTTTACTTACACACACACACACACACACACACACACACACACACACACACACACACAATGAAATAATGTTCTTGCTCCAATATTTACTATTTTCCCTCATCAAATGCATTCTCAGTGTTACAATTATTTTCTACTTTATAATAAGACTTCTAGAAATATTTGCTCAAACTCTTCAGAAAATTGGCAGTGTTCCTGCTCTTTGAAGAAATAAGCAAGAGTGTTGATTTTGTGGCTAATTTAAAATCTTGATTAAGCTGTCATCATTAAATACAAATGATAACACCTAAAAAACAATAATAATATTTGAGCTTATACTAAACAGAAATTAAATCCATAAACAAAAAGAATTTTGAACAATCTTAGAGAAAACATTCAGAAACTTGAACATTTATAAAGGTAATTTATTCTACTTTTCTGTACAATATACAAGTATTCTATGAGATGTGTTTCTCCACTTAACAAAAGCCAACACAATGACCTATGATAGATGCTCTAGTCACAAACAATACTAGTAATTGGCAAGCTTCTTGAGTGAATATGTTGATAAATGAAAGACTCTAGTTCACATGTCCACTTAAGGTTTATGGAATCATCTAAAAATATTTATGAAAGGGTCCTTGAAATTGGAGAGAAGACGTTTTAAAACTCATGTCTTTGACATAGTTATTATGTTTTGTAACACTTTAGCACATATGTTTAAAATGAAAAGGGTTATCAGGATTTTTGTTTGTGTGGCTTCTCTGTGGAAATGGGTTTAGCTTCCCCTGTGTAAAACCGGATTTGTGCCATATAAATATTGGCATCCCATTAGGTACTGTAATCAGACAGCACTCATTGAACCAGCATGGTCAACATGGGTGTGTATAATTAGAGGTGGAGGATAAAGTAAAATATCAGTGTAATACTCTCCACTTCTTTAGGCAGCTAGAGCAATAGTGGTCTCAGGCAGGCTCTTACAGAGGAAGCCAGGCCAGCCCTGTTTTCTTGGTGCTTCTTGTTTCTAGGTCCATATTACAAACCATAATATGGTGTAACATAGTATAATATGACACTATGGAAGGTGGAAGCGAAACCCTATACGTTTAGATATTCCAGTTCAGGAGAGACCTCGGCTTTGGTATTTGAGGAAAAAGACAGGTGTGCATATTAAAAAAAAAATCTGTACTTGGATTTCTGGGGCATTATCTTCTGTGCATGTCCCTCTCACAGAGACTTCATAGGGACACTTCATGGGATCAAACAGAGAAAAATGAAGGTTGACTCAACTATAGGCATTTCCTGCTTAATATTATCAAACTGATTATAAAAAAAAAAAAAACTAGAAGCCCGTTGCACGAAATTTGTGCATAGGGTGGGGGGTGTCCTTCAGCCCAGCCTGCTCCCTCTTTAATCTGGGACCCCTTGAGGACCTAAATGGGCAGTCGGACATCCCTCTCACAATCTAGGACTGCTGGCTCTCAACTGTTCACCTGCCTGCCTTCCTGATTGCCCCTAACCACCTGCCAGCCTGATCACACCCTAACCATTCCCCTGTCAACCTGATTGATGCCTAACTGCTCCCCTGCCAGCCTAGTTACCTCTAACTGCCCTCCCCTGCAGGTCTGGTCCCCTACAATTGCCCTTCCCTGCAAGCCCCGTCACCCCCAATTTCCCTGCTGTGCCGGTCTGGTCACCCCTAACTGCCTACCCTGCAGATTTGATCACCCACCATTGCCCTCCCTTCCAGGACTGGTCCCTGCCAACTTCTTTCCCCTGCTGGCCATCTTGTAGTGGCCATCTTATGTCCACATGGGGACAGGATGTTTTAACCACATGGGGGCAGTCAACTTGTAAGTTAGAGTTGGACAATCTGCATAACACTCTTTTATTAGATAGGATAGAGGCCTGGGAGGAGGCCAGCTGGTTTGCCCTAAAGGGTGTCCTGGATCAGGGTGGGTTTTCCCTTGGGGCATGGAGTGGCCTGAGTGAGAGGCCTGTGATGGTTTGCAGGCCGGCCATGCTCCCAAGTGACCCAAATGGAGGCCCTGGTATCTGGGATTTATTTATCTTCTATAATTGAAACTTCATAGTCTGGAGTAGAGGCAAATCTTGTGCTTGCTCTATGGTGGCAGCCATTGAAACTTTGTTACCTTAAGCAGAAGCCAGGGTTTGTGGAAGGCTAGGCTTCCTCCATCACCAGAGGCAACCCAAGCCTCCCTCCTGTTCTCTCTGTGGCCGTAGCCATCTTGGTTGGGTTAATTTTCATACTCACTCTGATTGGCAGGTGGGCATAGTGGGTGGGCATGGCTAGTGGGTGTAGTGAGAGTATAGTCAATTTGCATATTACTCTTTTATTAGATAGGATAAACATTCTTCCAGAAAACACTAACATTTTTTACTGAGCTGTCTTATTTCCTGTATGTTAAAGTAACAAAAATTGCATTGTATCACTACTCCAAAATTCTAGCTAATTTCCTAGAACATAACAAAAAAATAAAAAGAAAGAAAAGAAAACTGCTTTATAAAGAAATCAAATTATCACTGAGAGGCAAAATGATTAAAACATCACGTCTTGATCACCAAATAATATGGTTAAAAACTAGGATTTTGTTTTGTTTTATTTAATAACAAGCAGAGTTTGTGTATTCTACATTTATATCTCAATATGGCAGGAAAATACCTAGTAGCAAATATATTTGGTAGAAAAAAAATGCAAACATTTGCAATAGAATACAAAACCTACTTATCTAATTCTTTCATTCCATAGAAGTTAGAAATTGAATCAAGGAGAAGGGATTGAAACAAACAGTTTCCCCAGTACATTCAGGTCATTGAAAGTATCCTTTTCTTTTTGTTTGTGTCTTCCTTTCAATTGCTGAATTGAATGGCTTTATGATTATATCACAGTCTGTCTATTCTTTCTCTGGTTGACAAAAGAAAATGCCGAGGTTTTTGCTATAGTGAATACAGTGTGGTAAACTTTTTATACATGTTATACCAGGAATGGGATTATTGGTTCATAAGTAGGTGTATGTTTGATTTCATTAAAGTTTCTATAGCTGTTATACCCTATCCCCAGAAATATGTAAGAGATCCAGTTACTGTCCATCTTGTTTTTTAACATTAGCCCTTATAGTGAGTGTAGAGTGGGATCTTACTATAGTTTAATAGTCATTTCCCTGATGAGTGATGATGTTGGGAATATTTCTGTGTTTGGTACTTATTTACATATCACCGTTATGAAGTGTCTTTTGTCCATTTTTTACTGAGCTGTCTTATTTGTTGTAGACAAAATAATTCTTTGTATAATTATTGTAAATAACATTCCTTCACTGAATACAAGTATTAAGAAGCTGATTACCCAGTCTGTAATTTGCTTTTCACTTCCTGTGCTTTAGTTAAAATTTTTAATTTTGATGAAGTGCAGTTCAATGCCTTTTGCATTCTCTCAAATCTGAAGCCACATGTTACCTACAATGATATTCTCCTAGATTTTCTTCTAGGAACTTCATAAAATTAGCTTTTACATCAAGGTCTATAATCTATCTTGAATTAAAGTTTTAAATGCTAATTTTGTGTGTAATAAGAGATAGCCATTTAATTGTCCAGTGTCATTTGCTTAAAATATTTCTTCCCCAATTGAATTATATTAATGCCTTTCTCAAAAATGTATTGTATTTGTGTAAGTCTACATTCTGGGTGCTTTACACTCCAACTTTTGTTCATCTGTCTTCCACCTAATTATTTTTTCTGATCTCATTATTGTTGCTTGACTCTCCACTGGCTCCTGGGCTCTACCTCCTGAAACTTACCTGCAAACCTCACCTCCAATCCTTGAAAGGTTTCCTTCACTTTGGCTTAATTTCTCCAAGACATAGCTAAGTCTCTCCTGATGGGTATCTTCTGACTTGCATTCTTTAATAAAAATACAGTCGTTATTCTTATTGCTGTATAGAGTAAATACCACTAACCCTAAATAGTGTTAAAATCTACTCTATTATCTCTAACATACTGTAATTTGATAATGATGTACCTATATGTAGATTTCTGAACATTTATTCTATTTGTGATTTGTGGATTAAGATTTTCATTCAATTAAGTAGTTTTTGGTCAATATTTCTTCCAATGTGCTTCTTGCCTCACTCACTCTTCTTTTTCTGGAATTCGAATTACACATGCATAAGTCTACATACTTGATACTGTCCTCTATATTACTGATTGAATCCAGGGGTTTTATTTTTAGTCTTTTTTTTTCTTTTTTTGTCTCATTTTTGGACATTTATTCAACCTGTGTTTACATTAATTCTTTCATCTGTGGGGGTCATTCTCCTCTCAAATCTTCCAAAGTTTTAGATTTCATTTATTGTATTTTTTTCAGATCTATAATTTCAACTACTTCTGTGTTATGGTTTCCATTTTAACATTTGTTCATGCATTCTTCTATATTTTCCTATAATACTTTGAGCATGTTAATAATAACTATTATAAAGTTGCCTGCTATGACTAGTACCTAAGTTATTTCTAAGTTGGTTTCTGTTGAATAAGTTTTGTTAAGTATTATGTTCCATATTCTTGTTTCTTCATATAATTTATGTCTATTCATTGTATTACTGGATATGGTTTAGATAAAGATGAGTGATGATTGGGTAATATTGCATATTTTTTCTAGAGAATAAAGGCTGCTTCTTATGTCTCATAGCTAAGTCAAAAAGCATTAGAAAGAGTTGAATTAATTTGTAATTTCACTTTGGTTTAGGAAGTTTGGGCTCAGGGTACTGTTCTCAATAACCCAAAGTTAAAACCCACAGCTATAATCAAAGACCCACTGGTCAGTATTCCCAGAGATTATCCCACTGAAAAAGTGGGTGAGACTAGAGCCAGGAAGGTGTTGGGACAGGACACTGATTTTGTATTCAGAAATTCTATCTATCATAAATACTTGAGACAGCCTTTCACTTCTTTGTATTTTATATAATTAAGGGATTGTTGATGTTAAGGGTTTTTGATATGTCAAACAAATTATTGGCTGCATTTGGATCTTATAGACATGAATCTGTATGATTTGTCCCTGCTTTTAATGATATTTATCCAGTGCCTCTTCACTCAAGAATTTTCAATGTCCAGTCTATCCCCAGAGCAGACACAACTCAGTGCTCAGCTATGAATGGCTCCTTTCTTGGAAATTGGAGTAGTTAAGAACATGAGGAGAGTTAAACGCAACACATCTGTGAACCTTAGGCAAAAAGGCAAGCAGAGTAATAGTTCAATTAACTGTAAGGAAATAGACAAAGTAGGAAAACAAGTTTTCAAAGGAGTAAAAATTTTGATAGAGAATATATTATAATGTAGTTGCATATTTTGGTTATGACATAGTAGGAAGAAATGCATGATAATTCAAAAGACAAGATAATTTTGAAAGAATAAAGTTTTGGAGTTGGAAAGAGATGAGATTTGCAGCACAGATGAATGAATTGGACTGAAATAGAAGAGGGATCATATCTTCCATTAGAAAATTACCTATGTAAGTAACTTTGTATCTCTGTATTCCATTTATTTTATCAAGTGAAGTTTTACATCAGTGAATAGTGATGAGAGAAAGAATGTGTTTTTGTCTGAGAAGGTGTGAAAGATTCACATTGAAAAATAAGAAAGCAAATACATATATGAAGCAAAAATGAGGGCAGTAGAAAAGGTGAATAATGATCTCCAAAAATTCTTTCTTCCATAGCAATAAAAATACTTGTAAACATTGTCAAAATAATGAAATTTGGAAATTAAACAAAAGCCTGAAACACTGGAAGGTGATTATTAAAGGGAAAAAAAAACTGCTTCTTGATAAGAACCAAAAGTTTGTGGTACATTAATTACCCTGACCTCATCCAAATTTCTCTGAGCCCAGGTCACCTTGAAAATCAATAGCCCCCTAAACACAGTGAAAGCCAGTACTCTAGAAGGATTTAGAGCTCCTCCAAAACCCAGTTCCCACATAGTTTTTATTATTTGATGTGCTTGGCAGCTCCCTATTTTCAAGGTTTATCTTTACTTGATCTGAATCAGAAGTCACCCAGATATAGGGAACTCACCAGGACACTTAACACAGCCTCTTCTCTGGGAGGAGGACATTGTTAGAAAACAACCAGTAGCCACACATGACAAAGAATGCAGTCTTTAGAGAATTCATTAAGGAAATCCACTAAATAAACGATTTCATCAAACTTATTCAGCAAAATCAACAGATACACAAATGTTAATAACCTGCTGAAATATATGACACATATGTGGAAGTTTAATGCTAACAATACATGGAGGCATATTATATAATAGGGAAAAGCAGCTACAAGTGGAGTGCTATACTCAAGAAAAGACATAGGATATAGCAGTAAGAAGTGAGACTATAGTGGTAAATACGGATCAGAGTACAAACATCCTTGGATGCAAAGTGAAGATATTTGCATTTGTACTTCAGAAAGATCTGAGACACTGTAACAGTAGGTAAGTGGTTAGTTTGGGGATGTTCTGTGTATCTTCAATTCTCCCCTGGGTCTCATTTGTTTCTTTCTATCCTCCACTCTTCCCAGCAATGCTGGCCTGTCTGATCTGTATTGATGGGCTCCCTTATCTATAACTTCTGGATTAGATTTTACCAGATGGTTGCACCAGAAGAAAATCAGGCAGAGGGAGGAAAGTCTTCTTGGAGTATTTATTTAATACTCCATCCCTGGGAGGAGGAGGGGTAATGGTGGGCAAGCTGCACCCTTCCATCAAACTCTCAATAGAAAGTCTATGAAACTCAATTCTAGATTCAATAACATTCCCCCTCTGCTTATTCTGGCCTATGGAAAGCGATGATATTGTGTAGTTACTGTTTTTGTAGTGTAGCTGTTCATATCTTTTTTCTTTTTTTAAAATTCTCACCCAAGAATATGTGTGCTTTTTGTTTTTATTTTTGTCTTGAAGAAAGAGAAAAGGAGTGGGGGGTGAGAGAGAAGAGCCAGATAAAGAGAGACAGAGAGAGATCAAACCCCCACAACTTAAGTATGTGCCCTGATCAGGAATTGAACCAGCAACCCCTCTGTGCATAGGCTTATGTTCCAACCAACTGAGCTATACTGTCCAGGGCCTCTGCTCATATCTTTATAAGCAGTCCTCTAAATTCTTTCAAATTACTCAGTTTAAGTCTGAATCTCCTTCCTGCCTAGAACTGAATAAAAATAGGGAATTAAATTTATAAATACTATCCCATACTATCACACTTGGCAATAGGCTGAAAGAAAGAAATGTGTGTAGGAAAGACACTACCGTATATATGCTTGAGTAGTAGACAAGCTTGATGAAAAATGTACCTTTGTATGAAGAAGAATCTGCCCATCCGTCTTGGGAGATAAAAACTCTACACAGAACTACGTTGCCTGCTGGTTTTCTTTAACATTCAAACTTCAAAATTAGTATTTTTATGATTTTGTGAATGGTGACACCATTCACTAAGGATAAAAATACAGGAAGAGGAAAATTTTATGTGATCAAATTTGTTAAGCTCAATTCTCTAAGATACTGAATTTAATAACTTGATGGGCACTGAGGAAAATAGGAAAAGAATGATATCAGAAAGTCAGAGGATGTGCCAGTTTCAGCAATGAAAGAGAGGACTATGGCATCTACTTGTGTTAGCTATTCAGAGATGACTAGTAATAACCTTATCAAACTCATTTTCTTCAGATCAGAGAGAAATATTGTTCATTTCAGTTTGAAGAGTGAAAAGGGATATTCTCATAAAATGCAAAAATAACTTAACTTTGTTTCTTTAAAAACTTAAAGACATAGGAAAAAGTTTATCAGAACTATCACATGAATATTTTGAGGGTGGGCTACCCCTAAGCACATAAGCAAGTAGTGTTGCAGAAGACCAATGAAAGTCAAGGATGCATCAAAGAAATGGAGGGACACTGTTTTATACACCAGCAGACTCAGGGAACAGCCTTCCAAATCTGAGTGAAGGAACATGCACAGAAAATAAGAAAGCAAATACATATATGAAGCAAATATCCTTAATTTTTGTCCCACAAACACGTATTATGATTCCTGTCCTTTTCACATCCTTTTAAGAAGGCCTCCAGGTGTGGGGAGTCTCCAGGCCATATCTGATTGTCTGGCCTGGTGCCAGCATTAAAAATCCTTTCTCTGGGGCAATGCACTGTTCACAGTAACATATTCTAAAAGACCAGTATCTGGGAAGAAGATAGGCACTTAATTATCGGTTATCAAGAATATATATTGAGATTGCTGACATGGATTCATATCACTATCCCCCAAATATCAGGGTTACATTGGAATTAGCCCTTTTTAGCCTTCTCAGTATAATTGCAAAGATCAGTCAGAGAGATTAGGTCCAATATCTTCATTTTACATGGAGAAGCTGAATCCCTCTTTCTCTCCCCCTCCCCAACTTGGGGCAGATTGCATAAGATCACAGTTTAGGTCAGGAATTCTGACTGAGCTAGCAATGACCTGTCCATTATATACTTTCAAACCATTGTAGTGTAATTTATTTAATTATTCTATATGCAATTATTATTTATCTTAGTAGGAACTGACATAATGATGAGGTATAGGCAGACTTTAATACTCTCTATGTTAACTAACTGCAGAATAAAAACTGTGAGTAGAGATTAGATGACTCACTTGCCTTAGGAGCTAAAATTTTGTTTCTAATGAGAAATACATTGCATTAAGTGATGTTAATTTTGAAAATCTTAGGAAATCATTTCACCTTAAAAATGTTTATTTTCCTTAATTTTTGATAGTTGACAATGTCTTAATTTACTTATTACTTAAAAGTACATTTGACAGCCCTGGTTTGGCGGTTCAGTTAATTGGAGAGCTGTCCCATACAACAAAAAGCTTATAGGTCTAGTCCTGATCAGGTTACTTACTTAAGTTGTAGATTTGATCTCCAATAAAGGGTACATATGGGACGCAATTGATTGATGCTTCTCTCCCCCGTCCTTTCTCTCTAAAAATTAGTAAGAATATATGGTTGGATAAGGATGAAACAAATATACTTGACATGCAACATTTTGTAAAATTAAGGTGTGCAACATTTTGATTTGATACAAATACATATTGTCATGCAGCTGCCATTATAGGGATAGCTGGCACCTCTACCGCATCATGTAATTATTATTTGTGTGTGTGTGTGTGTGTGTGTGTGTGTGTGTGGAAACAGTTAAGATCTAGATTCCTAGCCACTTTGATAATTATAGGACAACATTGATGTCTATATTTATTATACTGTGCATTAGATACCCAGGAAGTATTTGTCTATGAGTTACAAGTCACATGAAAGTAAAAGAGTCTGAATCACTTATTTCTTAGATATGAACAAGCCAACTAATGATCTATGCAGTGTTAACACTTGGACTGTGGCATAAGATATTGTGCTACTTATTTTATGAACCTAATTCACAGGAGCCTATAAACAATTGTCATATTTTGAAAGTTTTGCTTTTATTATTTGAATATAAACCACAAGAGCTGTTATTTTATTATTAGTTTAACTTTTAAAGCTTATGTGATGATACTAATGACAAATTCAGGTTCTAGGATTTTCATAGTTTTGTATGTTATTTGACATTCTAAGTGTATGAGGTTACCTTAGAGTAATCCAATAAACAAAACATATCCATAATTTCAATATAGGATTTTGTAAACTTCATTGACTGTGAATATAGTGAAACAAAATCTACGTGTAAATGTGCTCACCCCATGAATAGGTATTCTTTCTTGGAAAGAGGTTGGTAAAACTCTATCATTTTCACTGCCAAGCAATTACTTATCCATGTGGGATGGTAAAAAATTCTGAAGCTTTATCCTAAAGCAGAATTGGGGTGAAAATTTAAATGTGGTGCTATCATCATTTAATTTCAATATTTGGAACCCTAAAAGGACAACTATAATTTCAACCAAGTAATTAAATTTCAGTTTCTCTTTAAGGAAATTTTTTTGTGTGTGTGTGGAGGTACATGTATACATATCTCCCCATTGCCCCCCCTCCCTCCCAGGCATTCCCCAACCCCCCACTGTCTATGTTCATTGGTTATGCTTATCTGCATGCATACAAGTCCTTTGGTTGATCTTATCTACTCCACCTCTCCTTAATCTTCCTGCTATAATTTGACAGTCTGTTTGATGCTTTACTGCCTCTGTATATATCCTTTTGTTCATCAGTTTACAATGTTCTTTATTATCTACAAATGAGTGAGATCATATGGTGCTTCTCCTTCATTGCCTGACTTATTTCACTAAGCATAAGGCTCTCCAGTTCCATCCAGGTTGCTGCAAATGGTAAGAGTTCCTTCTTTTTAATGGCAGCATAGAATTCCATTGTGTAGATGTACCACAGTTTTCTAATCCATTCATCTGCTGATGGTCACATAGGCTGTTTCCAAATTGGAGCTATTGTAAATTGTGCTGCTATGAACATAGGGGTGCATAAATCCTTTCTGATTGGTGTTTCTAATTTCTTAGGATAAATTCCTAAGAGTGGTATTGCTGGGTCAAATGGGAGCTCCATTTTTAGTTTTTTGAGGAAACTCCATAGTGTTCTCCACAGTGGCTGTACCAGTCTGCATTCCCACCAATAGTGCACAAAGGTTCCTTTTTCTCCTTATCCTTGCCAACACTTGTCCATTGTTGATTTGTTGTATGATCTTTCTGATGTACTGCTGGATCCAATTCCCTAGAATTTTGTTGAGGATTTTGGCATCAATGTTCATGAGAGATATTGGCCTATAATTTCTTTCATTGTGTGTTTTTTATCTGGTTTTGGTATTAGGGTGATGCTGGCTTCATAGAAGGTGTTTGGAAGTCTTCCTTCTTCTTGAATATTTTTTAATACTCTGCGGAGGATAGGTTTTCATTCTTCCTTGAATGTTTGGTAAAAATCTCCTGTGTAGCCATCCGGTCCCGGGCTTTTATTTGCTGGTAGCTTTTTGATGACTACTTCAATTTTTTTCATAGTTATTGGCCTATTGAGATGTTTAGATTCTTCCTGATTGAGTTTTGGAAGGTTATATTTTTCTAGGAATATGTCCATGTCTTGCAGGTTGTCCAATTTGTTGGAATAGAGTTGTTCATAGTATTTTTAAACAATCCTTTGTATTTCCACAGGGTCTGTTGTTATTTCTCCTCATTTATTTCTGATTTTGTTTATTTGGGTCTTCTATCTTTGCTTCTTGGTGAGCCTGGCTAGAGGTCCATCAGTGTTGTTCATCCTTTCAAAGAACCAGCTCTTGGTTATGTTGATCTTTTGAATTGTTTCTTTGGTCTCCATGTTGTTTATCTCTGCTCTGATCTTTACTATTTCCTTCCTTCTGCTTATACTGGGCTTTCCTTGTTGCTCTCTATCTAGCTCTTTGAGTTGTAGGGTTAGGTAATTTATTACCATTGTTTCCTGTTTTTTGCAGTAGGATTGCAGGGCTATGAACTTCCCTTTCAAGACTGCTTTCACTGTGTCCCATAAATTTTGTATTGTTGTGTTGTCATTGTCATTTGTTGCCATGATGTTTTTCATTACTTCCTTGATCTCTCTGGTTACCCAGTCATTGTTTATTAGTATTCTGTTTAGTCTCCATGTGTTTGATTTCTTTATATTGTTTTTATTATAGTGGATTTCCAGTTTTATGCCACTGTGGTCTGAGAAAATGCTTGATATGATTTCTATCTTCTTGAAATTGAAGAGACTTTTCTCATGACCCAACATATGATCTATCTTTAAAAATGACCCATGTACACTATAGAAGAATGTATATTCTGTGGCTTTGGGGTGAAATGTTCTGAAGATGTCAATTAATTCCATCTGATCTAGTAAGTCATTTAGGATTGATGTTTCTTTGCTGATTTTTTGTTTCGAGGATTTGTTCAGTGGTGACAGTGGGGTATTATAGTCTCCTACTACGATTGTATTGCTATCAATCTCTCCCTTAATATCCTCCAGGAGTTTTTTTTATGTGTTTAGGTGGTCCTATATTGGGTGCATATATGTTTACCAGAGTTATTTCTTCTTGTTGGATTGTTCCCTTTAGTCTTATGAAATGGCTTTCTTTATCTCTTGTTATGTCCTTCAATTTGAGATCTAATTTGTCAAATATAAGTATTGCAACCCCAGCTTTTTTAAATTTCCATTTGCCTGAAATACCATTTTCCATCCCTTCACGCTCAATCTGTGTGCATCTCTTCTCCTGAGGTCGGTTTCTTGTACACAGCAGGTAT
This sequence comes from Lasiurus borealis, assembly GCA_004026805.1. NCBI lineage: Eukaryota > Metazoa > Chordata > Mammalia > Chiroptera > Vespertilionidae > Lasiurus > Lasiurus borealis. Next base: position 79,444 of record PVJN01003835.1, read on the forward strand.
ATGGATCATGTTTTCTTATCCAATCGGTTACTCTATGTCTTTTGATTGGAGCATTTAATATATTTACATTTAAAGTTATTATTGATAGGTACTTATCTGTCATCATTTTTAGTCTTAAGCCCAGATTTCCTTCTTTGCTTCCTATTTCTTTTTATTACAGCAGACCCTTTAACATTTCTTGCATTGCTGGTTTGGTGGTAAGATATTCCCTTAGTCCTTTTTTGTCTGTGAAACTCCTGGTTTCACCTTCAATTTTGATTGAAAGCCTTGCAGAGTACAGTATTCTTGGATTCAGACCCTTTCTTTGCATTACTTTGTAGATTTCATTCCATTCCCTTCTGGCCTGATGAGTTTCTGTTGAGAAATCAGTTGCTAGTCTTATAGGGTTCCTTTGTATGTAAATTTCTGTTTCTCTCTGGCCGCTTTTAAGATTCTTACTTTGTAATTGGTGTTTGTCAATTTAATTATAACGTGCCTTGGTGTCAGGTTTTTGGGGTTTATTTTGTTTGGGACTCTGTGAGCTTCTTGGATTTGTATGGGGTTTTTCTTTCCTAGATTGGGGAAATTTTTTAATTTGTCATTATTTCTTCAAACAGGTTCTTTAATCCTTGCTCAGCTTCCACTTTTTCTGGAACCCCAATTATGCGGATGTTGTTTTGTTTTGTGTTATCCCAAAGTTACCTTAGGTTCTCCTTTTGCTTTTTAATTTTTTTTCTAGAAGCTGCTGTACCTGTGTATTTCTTCCTACTGTGTCTTCTATCGCACTCATGTGGCCCTCTGCTTCTTCTATTCTACTTTGGATGCTTTCTATTGAGTTCTTTATAGCAGTGATGTCATTTTTCATTTCTTCTTGCATTTCTTCTTGCTTCTTCTTCATTTCCTCTTGGGTCTTCTTCATTTCAATTGGCTCTTACTTACATTGTCGATTTTGTCTTCCATTCTTTTCATCCACCTTATGATCATTTCTCTGAACTCTTTCTCTGGCAGGCTTATTTCTGCTTCTATTTCGTTTACTTCCTTTTCTGGTGATACTGCCTTTCTGTCATATGCGGACTGTTTCTTCTTCTGCCCATGGTCTTTCTTCTCTGGGTATCTGGTTATGTAGTTGTCTCTCCTATGTTGATTCAAAGGCACATACTACAACATGACCAGGTACAACACACAAGGCACTTATCCCAGGCAAAATCTGACCTTTCCGTGTATTCTGTGGAGCTCCTCTGAGTCTGTGTGTCTGTGCAGATTGGAGAGCGGTGTTCTAGGTCCCCTTGCTGATTGGTGAGTCCTTCAGCTGCAGCTTTCAGACCGCCACAGACATTCATTCCCTCTGCAAGATGGCGCCGTCTCCGCATTCACGCTGGTGGTTCCGGCAGACCAAAACCTTGTGGCAGTGGAGCTGCCTGGTCAAGAGAGGCCCATCCAGCAGTCCCCCACCTTCTCCTGGAGGATTACTGACTCTTAACTTGCCAACAAATACTCCCAATGCAACTCTCAGCTGCTCTCTCTCCCTCTGCCAAGCGACAAAGCTCCAGATGTGTCTGTCTATTCTGCCGCCATTTTTCCTCCATCCCCTGACCACGGATAATTTTATTAACTGTCATCATAGACTCCAAATCTATTTCACAAAATAACCTAATATTTTTTCAATGACTTATTTAAATTCCAGCTAGACAGAAATACATTAGGATACAATTGGGTAATGAAAAATCTGTGTTTCTATTCCAGTTTTTTTTTTTAATCTAAAAATCAGATATTGAACCTGATGATTAATATTTTAAAGTGTGGTAAGAATTGAGTCTTTATAGTTAAGCTATATTTTAGTCATGTAATTTGCATAATGTGCTTTTCCTAACTCATCATGAATCATTTTTAAATATATTTGAAAACTGGCTGAGCATGTAGCACAATTATGAGCACCTGAAAATATCTCTTTGCAAGAGAAAAATGCATCCATACTTCACTGGAATACTGAATTGCTATTCACACAAAACTACTAAAATTCTTAAAGATGTTACTTTGCAATAGGGACAGATGCTTTAGTAGAAATGCTGTGGTGAGCCCCACAACTACCCCGTGTCTCAGGCCCTGAGGTAGTGAATTTATTTGTCACTCATTCAACTTGCACACCATCACTTTCTCCTTCTAGATGCCCAGCATTGTGTTAAGTACAAGATGGGAGAAGTGATCACAATTTATACTCAGAGAGGTTCATAAGAAAGGGAGAGAAAGGCCACTGCTGAGAAATTAAATAAAAGGTAAGCAAATAGTACAGAAAAAAAAATACCCTCACATTTTACTCCCTCATCACTTCCACTCCCAGTGATAGTAGCATATAAAGTCATCAAAAGCTTAACAGAATACCATATAAGCATATATATTTTACATCTAAAAATGGTGCATATAAGAAATATAGATATATGTATTTGTTAGAATTTTCCCAAGGAAATACTGGAAGCATAATAGAACCCTACAGTTATAAAAATTGTTATGTCTATCTGTAAGTGGGGAGCAAAACTTCTCTGTGTAAAGGGTTTTTATATGACTTTGACACTTGAATCATGTTATTATATTATTTCAAAGAAGAGTAGCAATTTGTAAGAATATGCTTATAAAGAAAAGCATGTTGGAATCTTGATGAGATGGTAGTGTGCTAATAGTTACTACAAAATAAAATATATCATTTATAGTATGCTTTAATAAATGTGTCATAGCATTTCAACCTCTGGGTGGCAATGTCTGTCATTCAATAATATATACCATATATTCAGGAAATCTCTGTGCAAGCCACACAATAATGTTTTACTTAAGACATTCAGCAAGTTTAAGATGTTATTTTTATTAACTCTTTTTTTTTGTTCAGGTGAAAAACCTAAGGAGAAAAGAATGTATATATCCTCCAAAGCTCACTCTAGGTTAACTGAGTTGCTGCCATTTTCCAAATAAAATGAACTGATTCCAGATAAATATTCCAACAGAAATGGTGACTTTCTTCCCCTGAAAAATATCTCCTGGGAACCTGATTACTTTTTCTACACAGCACTTATAATAGCTGGCTCTCAATTTTAGACTTCTAGGAATCAAAATCATTGGAATATTATCTCACATACAAGGTTTTCTTTTTGATATTATTCCCATTCAGCCCAAATTAAATGAAACTCGTGGAGATAAAATTCCTTTGTTGGAACATTAACCCAAATTTGGGAATCAAGCAAAATGCCCTGACCCTCATCTTACATTTATGTCAGGTAATAGATGAGGAAACTGACTTTTGACTTTGGTTACCTATCTATTGCTCCTCCCTTAACCCCTGCTGAATGATGTTAGACTTTGATTCTATTCCAATAGTGCTACAGATAGGGAATCAGGTGGACTCTACTTCACATGATTCTCACAGCTATGTTTCTACCAAACTTGCACTTCTGGGCTGGGTCCACAACAAAACAGATTCTATGTGCTCGAACTAGCCAGGAAGTGTCAGAGGAGTTCTGCGAAATAGATACTTATAGTCCATGTGCCCCTTCCAATCTCTCTGCAAACCAAAACTGCCTATTGTCAATACTTACCTTAAGAACATTTCAGTTATTAGAATAGAATGACTATCATAGTTCATTGGAAACAAGAGAGAAAAGGTAATTATCAGTTAAATGAGTCTGATGACAGAGCCTTTCTCTGTTGCTAGTGGGAGTGGAGTTCTTGGTGCTGCTGGAATAAGCATTTCTAGATGCCACCACAGGAAAATGACATGTGGTTGAAAACTTGATTTGCCAGGAATTATATCTTTGGGTTTCTAAAGTCCAATTTCCCTTAACCCGGGGTCCTGGAAGAGGTGCAGCTGGAGATTCAGTAGAGCTAGAAACAAAACCAATGTCCAGAGTTTCTGGTTCTATGGTGGAGTTGGGTCTGGTACAACACTAGGCTAGTTGTAGTCCATCAGTCCATTGTTTGTGAAGTCCACATGACGACGAGCCATATGAACAAATGCAGGAGCATGAGAGCCCTGAAGACTAGGGATCATGTGAGCAAGGGAGATGGCAAACCAAGAAACCAAGAGCAAGAGTACTTCCAGTACTACACAAAGTGTACTTCCAGTGGCCACGCCTACTCAGGCAAATTACCTGCTCCCAGATGTGACCGATAGGCAAGGACCTTTGCTCTGTCATCCCAACTTTACTGGTGTGCATCCCTTCCCCCAGTGATCTGCGGGGAAATGAACCTGGGGAGTGTTAAACTGCAGCTTTCTGGCAAAACTACACAAATGAGTGTCTATAATATTCAGCCTCCCTTTGTTTTTTATAATTATTTAATAGCTAGGCTAAATTGCAATGCTATCATTCCCCTAAAGAAAAAAAGAAACTCCTATCATCTTACAAAAGAGAAATGGACAAAGGTTGTCAGAGGGGCGTAGACTTGTCTATCCTAAGGCTTAGAAGGTCTCCCTGGCTGACAGGAATGGGAAAGCAGCATTTATTCAGAGCAGAGGGATTCTTCTAAGTCCAGGTCAATCTGGTGTCATTGGAAGGTGGCATGGGTGATGTCCAGGAGAATGGTGCATTTGACAAGTCATCCTTATTGTATTCTAGAAATAATGAACATGACAAGAAGCTTCAAAAGCAACATTCAAAAGTGAGGAGACTTATCACATCTAAAGGTATAGTAAGAGGTAAAAGCCCATGTGATACAAGGGGAAGATGAACTTAGAGTGTGCCCAATCATGTTGGAAGAGTGCTGTTCATAACGGTAACTACTACTGCAAGATAATATTGCTGCATTGGCCCCTGTTACAATAAGGGAAACAAATCTCTCCCAGCTAACAGTGCTTTTCCTAAGCAACCCATTGGTTACCACTTGGTAGTGTTATTGTTGTTATTATCTAGTTATTATTAATAAAGGAAAGAAATTGGAATTGGACATTGCAAGCATGGTCACTTGGGAGGCATCACCAGGAAACTATAGTTTAACAGAACATTGTTCCTCCAAAGAGATTAACACCCCTTACTTCCCCCATCTGGGGCTGAATTCTTGGGGACAGAAGGAGGAAAGAGGCCCAAATACAATAATGTCAAAATGGCTCAGGAGGAGATACTTGACCACAGAGACCTGTCAGTACTCTGGGGAAAAAATAGTTGGCTAAGACATGGTCTCCAATGTTAGCCTGTGACAGTCTCAGATGCTCATTGGTTCTCTTGAAAATCCTCCTGGCTCCCCCAAGGCTGAGAATTCATAACTCCGGGTGGACAGAAATATCTCTCCTGCTCCCAGACTTGAACGTTCCCTGCGATGGAGACTTCTCTCTCCATAGTCATGTAGCCTTAGCAACCACGTGGCCCATGGCCATGTGGACGGCACACCCGGAATGCTGGACTGGACTGCACTTTAATATGGAGCAGTGACTATGGCAGTGGCCTTCATTCTGGCCCTTCTGAAGACATGATTGGACTTTTTCCATGGCAAGACGGACAGATGGAGATGGGGCATTGGAAACCCACGAGTGTATTTACACCCAAATAAATATTACTCATCCTCCCATGCGAGATGCAGGAAATTATTTTCCTCACAACATCACAAGAATTAGACTTCCACCGACAACAGTAGAACCAGGAATCATTTATGATATTTCATATTTCAAAGTCTTTATGTGTGTGTTTTAATAATCTCAGGCTATTATTCATTTAGAAGAGGAATACATTTTTAAAAAGGTTATTACACAATAAATTTGGAATCAGTCATAGGGCAAAGCAGCCAGTGATAATTACTGTGCTTATCATTTGCAAACAAGCTAAACAAAAACTGACTCCATAACAGCAGAGCTTTTATTTCATCAATTCTGAATCTCAGTTGGGAGGCTGATAATCTCCAAAAGACTCCCAGAAGATATGTGCTGAGAATGCCACATTTAATGTAGGTTCTGACCAGTTACTAAAAGCCCCAACAGAAGCAAAACTGTATGGTGCAGGTTCTAGAGAAATAATAATAATCATTTGAGTTATAAATGCAATGTTTCACTTGGAAAGGGGACAGGGAGATATGAAAAATAATTTTCAAAACATTAAAGTGGCATTGTGGGGGAAGGAAAGAGGAGGGTCCCTGTCAGTCCAGAGCAGTGTATGCTCACCCTGGCTCGTATGACAGTCATCTGAGGAGCTCCTAACTTGCACACCTGGGCCAGTGTTAGAAAGATTGATATAAATGGTTTGGACTAGGATTTGGGGTTTTGAAAGGTATTCTAACTTGAAGCTGAAGCACTAGAAAGAAAAGAAAATACAAACAAGAAATAGAAAGGCAGATTTCACTGACCACAAATTTGACATCAAATTCCATAGGGATTTTGAGTATCTAAGAAAGCACAAGGATAATCATGTGACTCTGGCATAGTCTTTCATAGTATTTAGCTACAGAAAACTTATAGGAAGAAAAAATATTTACATGGAACTTTAATACACTGCATCTTATGTGTTGTGCTAATTTGTTCAGTGCGCATCCTAAAATCTAATGAACAAAAGAGAGCCCAGTGTATTTAAATACATTTCAAAGATTATAGTTGGAGTTCATCTGGATTAATGATTTTAGTATAAAGCTTGAAATATAGAACAACACAACAGGCTACCTCATGAAGCAAGATGTTTTCCATAACGAAAATACTTTTAAAATGAAGGCTGTTTTGTTTTGTGGTTTTTTTTTTCAGATATATAAAAGATATTTTTGAATTGGGTAAGAAGTCAGACTGGACAACAGTAAATGGAGGCATTACTGTCTTGATAGATGATTACATAGATAGATAGATAGATAGATAGATAGATAGATAACATATAGATAATGATGATGATAGATAGACATATAGATAATACATACATACATACATACATACTAGGAAAGTAGATTGATAGGCATAGACGGGTAGATCCATAGATAGATTAGCAAATGGATGCATTGATGAATGGATGAATGGATGGATAGATGGATAAAAAGATGCTTATTTTAAGGAATTGGCTCATGGGATTGTGGGGACAAGCAAATCTGAAATTGTAGGACAGGTCAATAGGCTGGGAAGTCTCAGGCCAAGGCAGAAACTGATGCTGTAGTCTTGAGACAGAATTTATTCTTCTACAGGGAAACTTTGGTTTTATCCGTAAGACCTTTCAACTGAGTAGATGGGGCCCACCCACATTATTGGGGATAATGTCCTTTATTTACAATTCACTGTTTGTTTGAATAACTACACATTACATAGCCTAGCCAGGTTGATTTTCTAATTTCAATTAGAGAAACAAACATAATATATATATATATATATATATATATATATATATATATATATATATTATGTTTGTTTCTCTAATTTATATATATATATATTCTTCTCAAAAGTAAGGCATCTTTCCAGAAGTAATATATGCAGCAGCTATGCCCACTAGCCACTACTCTGTTCTAAATGATTGTCATCCTTCCTCATTATTGCCACATACCTCATTTTTTTTTAATCTTATTAGAATGAGATAGAAAATTACCTAGAGGTCCAGGCTGTCCCTATCTATTACTTTCTATCAGGCCCTCCCTCCGCCAGACCTAGTATGGTCATTGTTCATATGTGAAAGAAACCATAGTCAATTTTGAAACTGAAATACCAACCTAACCTGTTTGGCTCTGTGGATAGAGTGTCAGCCTGTGGACTGAAAGGTCCCAGGTTTGATTCCGGTCAAGGGCATGTACCTTGGTTGTGGGCACATCCCCATTAGGCGGTGTGCAGGAGGCAGCTGATCAATGTTTCTAACTCTCTATATCTCTCCCTTCCTCTCTGTAAGAATCAATAAAAATATAATTTTTAAAAAAGAAATTGAAATATCATGTTTTTATTTTTATTTTTTTAATATAGATTTGATTGATTTTTTACAGAGAGGATGGAAGATGGATAGAGAGTTAGAAACATTGTTGAGAGAGAAACATTGATCAGCTGCCTCTTACACACCCATTACTGGGGATTGCCTGAAACCAAAGTACATGCCCTTGACCAGAATTAAATCTGAGACCCTTTAGTCCACAGGCCAACATTCTATCCACTGAGCCAAACTAGTCAGGGCCCAAGTTTTATTTTCTTTTTTTTTCTTTTTTTTTCTTTTTTTTCTTATCAAATTATAACCTATTTTTACTAGGACTCTGGTAAAAATAGGTTATAATAGTTTTATATCACAGTTTCCTATCTATTTTGAACCTTATACCTCAAATTGAATCTTGAATTCTTATGACCTTTTGGCTGTCTGTGCAGAATAAGAACTTGAGGCACAGCTTCAAGTGCATAGTGATAACTATTAGAGACAAAAGCACATATAGAGGAGAGTGAAAGAGTGAGCTGGGTATGAATTTATGACATTTTTTTCTTCAAACTGATACAACTTAAGAGGATACTCCAGGAAGAAATTGAATTTTTTTTCATTCAGATTAGTTGTGTCTCCTTCATAACATAGAGGAGAGGTGAGGAAAAGGCTACTCTGGCAATGGAAGAAAGAAAATAAAAAGAAAGAAAGAAAGAAAGAAAGAAAGAAAGAAAGAAAGAAAGAAAGAAAGAAAGAAAGAAAGAAAGAAAGAAAGAAAGAAAGAAGGGAGGGAGGGAGGGAGGGAGGGAAGAGATGACAAGTCCTCATCTATCACTGCAATAGAAAAACTCAGAAGAGCTACTATAAATGTTCTAAATAACAGGAAATACTTCCAGGTATGTATTTGGGTTTGGCTGTGGGTACAATTATGAGGCAAGCCTTCATATAGTTTTCTAATTCAGTAAAAGCATCTGTTGATAGATTGTAGATAGATAGATGATAGAGATGAGAGATACAGACTATGTAATAGATAAGTAGATTGATAGGCATAGACAGGTAGAAGCATAGATAAGTCTATAGACAGTTGGGTTAGGACATGTTGAGTGCATTAAATATCAAACAGACTTATTAGGTTACAATGAATAATAAGTTATGTATTCATATCCGTACATTATTCTACAGTAAACTCTAATTTGATATTTATACTGTTACTTTTCCATTTTAGTAGAATTGTGAAAAATCAAAAAAGTGCCTCCATTCACATAAACATATTTAGATTGGGGGCAAAAATGGCGCAAGTGAAAATCTCAGAAGGGAGAAGTAAGAAGAAAGTAGGCAATTGTGAGCACATGTCTGGGACTAGGGGCCACATTATAGACCCTATTCTCCCCCTAACCAGCAGGGAGGGGAGCACTGGACAAGTCATAGCATATCTGAAAACTTTAATTTTTCCTATGTAAGTTGAGAAAATGAAAAACATTTAGAGCTGGCATTCAAAATATGATGAATCTTTGATTTTTAAATAGGTGAAAAAACAGGTTGAAAGTAATCTGTCTATAGCTTCTTAGCACAAACTTCCTCTATTTAGGGTTCTCATTGTCTTTACAACAAAACCTGTAATATGAGATCTCTGTCAATATCCTCTCTATTATTCCACACTCTTATCACTTTCTAGTTTATTCTCTATTACACTAAATTCCAAGCATATTGAACTACTCATATATTCTCATATGCCCAGATCCTGCTGTCTAAATTTACCTTCAACAAACTTCAGTAGATGAAGTGAAATTTTTATATTGAATGGAACAATTTACAGTTTGGACCTGAGTTTATAGTTCTAATTTTTGTTGGAAATTGTTCACTTATGTAAATCTTTTACCTTTTCTGCAAGGAAAGAAAAGTTCAAAATTGAAAGAATGCCTGTTTTCCTAAATAACCCCCACTACAGACTGCCTGAGTGTAATCTACAGAATGAATGATGGAGAGCCTTAGGAAAAGCATTTGTCCTTCAGATGACACCTGTATGAAATGTCTAACTGTTGTCTATGACATACCAGTGGTGAATTGTCATGTTAAAGAATGTGTTTTCTCTGCTTTCAGGGGTTGTGGGGGCTCTAAGAGGAGTGAGTAGGATCATTTCAGTAGCATTAAAGAGGAATACAGGGACAGTGAGTAACCACAGGGAGAGCTGAGAGTGTCATGAATAACCAGAAAAGTCATAGACACTGGACAATGAAATATTGTCCTTTTGTTAGTTAAAAACTCGGAAAATTTCCTAGGCCTGAGAAGATCTGAGATACATCCTCCAGCAGAGGAAGTAATAGAGATTTTACATTGGGGAACAGAATCCAAAGTTTCGTTATAGTAATAAAGAATAAAGTGGAGAAATATTCTCTATACAATTTTAAGTGTCTGAAACATAATAAAGTTCTGAGTTATCAAATTGAGATTTCAGTTCTATTATTTCCTAGTGATGATGTCTATTACTTAAATCTCTCAATTTTGTCTTTTCTAGATAGAGCATGACCTAAATGAACTGCAATTTCTATTAAAAAGCCAGCACATCAAATATCACTATGTATTAGACATACATATATGTTATACATAGTATACATAATATTACTCAGTACTTAAACCTGTCAGATAGCTATTATCCTGGTTTTACATATGAGAGGACTGATACATAGAGTTTAACTAGTTCACTACACAATTAACAAAAGATAAAGCCAGGGTATGGACTCAGATACATTTTACACAAAATCCATGCTCTTAACCCCATGCAAATTTACATTACATGTAAGCCAAATATTTGTGGCTTACATGTAGAAACGTTATTGCTCAACGACATCATAGTCCAATCATTTGTGTGTGTGTGTGTGTGTTGGGAAAAGAGGCTTGAGGGACATTGGCCCCTTACAACTTCTGACCCACCATTTAACCATCTATTTACATTTGGTTTCCAGAGTGTTTCAGAAGGGAAAAGAAAATGAAATTTTGTGGAGAATATTTTAAAATATATTTTACTGATTTTTTACAGAGAGGAAAGGAGAGAGATAGAAAGTCAGAAACATCAATGAGAGAGAGACATTGATCAGCTGCCTCCTGCACGCCCCACAGTGGAGGTGTTCCCCCAAGCAAGGTACATGCCCCCAACTGGAATCAAACCTGGGACCTATCAGTCTGCAAGCCGATGCTCTATTCACTGAGTCAAACTGGTCTCGGCATGTGAAGAATATTTTAATGCAGAGGTGGTAACCTCACTTATACCCACTTATCATTGGCCTGAGATCAGTTCACAGTCCCAGCTACCTGAGGAAGCATGTAGCTGTGAGCACAGAAAGAGCAAGAGGCACATATTTCTGTCGAAATGAAACATAGTGAAGCTAAAACAAATCTAGAGAAGTGACACCATCACACAACATTATTATTCATCAAGAAGATCTCTTTACTATGAAAAATCCATTTCATGCTTGTCAACTTTGGTATATCGCAAAATTAGGTTTGAAATTGGTTAAAAATGAGTGTGATCACAAGAAAACAAAAGGCATTTGATGCTGGCATTTGCCCAGATGTTAACATAATCTAACTTTAACTCATGATCCTAATAGGTGCCATTTCTCTTCTTGGAGAATGGGCACTCATTTCTTGCATGCTGTTCTTGTTATGCTGACTTTTTTTTTTTCAGGAAAAGTTCCACAGTGAATACTAGTGTAAACAATATTCATTAATATATAGTCCAAACTACAGAGCATTTATAATGCATGTAATAAAGAACCAAAGCACAAAAATAGGCTTTTCACTCTTACTGTAACACTGAACCTTAACACCTTAGCAACCATTCAATAAATGGAAGATTTACCTAGATATTGCTTTTATACCCACCACAGATAAAACAAGTGATTTGAAAAGGAAGATAAATGTAAAGTTTATTGAGTTTCATATTTGTTATATTATAATAATTGCCTTAGCCATAAACTTATATTCATATTCAGTAGTAAACTAGAGGCCTGATTTGTGCACCAATGGGGTCCCTTGGCCTATCCTGTGGGAATTGGGCTGAAACCAATCTCTGGGTCCCAGGTGTGGATGAAGCCAATTCGGGGCCGAAGTGCCCAGCAGCAATCTAACCCACCATCGATTCTGTGAGGAATTGGGCTCCCTCCTCTACTGGTAAAAGTATCTGCCCCCTCGTGGTCATTGTGTACCATAGCTACCAGGTGAGCAGGCCAATGGCAGAATGGTCACTTAGGCTTTTAAATACATAGATGAACCATCAAATATTTTCTTATTCATAAAATTCTATATTCATATTTGATGGCATCATTTGAAGATTACTGCAATACACTAATGCTAAACAATTTCATATTTTTATTTTTTAATATATTTTTATTGATTTCAGAGAGGAAAGAAGAGGAAGAGAGAAATAGAAACATCAGTGATGAGAGAATCATTGATTGGCTGCCTCTTGCAAGCCCCTACTGGGGAACCAGCCTGCAACACATGCATGTGCCCTGACCAGGAATCAAACCGTGACCTCTGCTTCCTGGGTCAGCACTCAACTATTGAGCTACATCAGCCGGGTGGTAAACAATTTTTTAAACTTAAATCTGGGAAAATAAAATGTGATTTTGTAAATTGTTAGTATAGAGAGACAAAGAACAACAAAAAGAAGAGCAGATTAAGAGACAAATATAAAACCTGGAAAAGAAATAAATATTGTGATCAACAGGTGAAACTATTGCTTTTTATCTTTTTTTTTTCTGTTAAGCAGGGTTCAAAGACTATGAAAATTATATGCAGCCTCAGATACAAGCCATTGTTTGTTTTTATTGCTTCTTTTCCCATATGGAAGGATGGGTAGTGATTTTGAACCTTTTGTATATATTTTTAACAAATATACAATAACAACAAACAGCACAATGAAAGTGTAATAGTATATTGGTTCAAAATTCAGACTCTTTGACCTTCCACTTATGGGTTGTATGATCTTTGAGAAGTTTTTGAATCTTTCAGAATTCAATTTCTCTATCTGCAAAAATGTGGATAAGAAGACTCTCTAACCTACAGAGGAATTATGAACCTTAGCTGAAATAATACATGTAAAACACTTGTAACATAGCAACGTATAGGAAATGAGCTCAATGTATGTATGTTATTGGTATTAGTATTAACTATTATTATCATTCCAAAACAGAACTACATTTATTTTCCATCTGCCTCTTTTGGCTTAATATTTATTCACATCACATTAAAGCAGAAATATGTTTTATCCAAAAAAACTAAGGAAAGCAAAAGTAAATGGATATATATATTAAAAAAAAAACCTTTGGATAAAGTCTATAGGTTGCATTTCCTTTGATCTTATGTCAAAGCACTAGTGTCATCTGTAGGAGCGAATATATGGTATATGCAGAATATTTCAACAATATTAAGTCTGGAACTGTTGAAAAACCTATGATTGAGAGAAATCAAATTAAATAGATGCAAAAGTCTCAGAACTTTGAGCCCATACTAACAAAATGTAATTCTACTGGGAAAGATGCAAACTAATATCTCCAGGAATGCATAAATGGTAATAGATATTAAATGAGCAGAGAAGATAGAAACCATTATAACTGAATGATTTTTAGGAGTGTTAATGGGAAACAAATTAAATGTTTATTTATATGAAAACATAGAGCTACAAAGGATGAAGTGAAATGCTAAAGGTTTAATAACAGTGAAGTACTTATTTCAGTTGAAACAATTAATGGAATCCATGACTATGTGATTATGCATGAGCAACTCTATTTCCCGAGGGAAATATTCACAAAGAAAGAAGTCTTTTAGTGAGGGTGGTATAAAGAACTGGTAAATGACACAGTCCCAACTGACTAGTAGTTTCACTGGGAAAGGATAGGAATCACTCTTGTTTGGAAAAGAGTATAGTGGAGAATCAAACCAGAATAATTAAGAGGAAATAAATGTAGGATACGTTATCAAAAGAAGATTTCTTGACAAAACCCATTTATATTTCATTTCAAAAAAAGAAATATAAATTAACCTGTGGAGCTTGTTTATAATTTAGTTTAGATATTACCTGAAAAAATATATGTATGGAAAAATTTATCTTACTAGGGAAATAAAGTATCCCTATTTTCTGAAGCTGAAACACATTATAGAATACTAGAGGCCCACTGCACAAAATTTGTGCATGGGGGGGGGGAGTGTCCTCAGCCCAGCCTGATCCCTCTCCAATCTGGGACCCCTTTGAGGATGCCCTACCTGGATCAGGCCTAAATGGGCAGTTGGACATCCCTCTCACAATCCAGGACTGCTGGCCCCCAACTGCTCATCTGCCTGCCTTCCTGATTACCCCTAACCATTTCTGCCTGGCAGCCTGATCACTCCCTAACCACTCCCCTGCCAGCCTGATTGTCCCTAACTGCCCTCCCCTAAGGCCTGGTCACCCATAACTGCCCTCCCCTGCAGGCCTAGGTCCCCCACAACTGCACTTCCCAGCAGGCTTGGTCACCCCAACTTTCCTCCTCTGCCAGCTTGGTCACCCTTAACTGCCCTCCCTTGCAGGTCTGGTCCCTCCCAACTGCCCTACCCTGCTGGCCATCTTATAGTGGCCATCTTGTATCCACATGGGAATAGGATCTTTTGACCACATGAGAGCAGCCATCTTGTGTGTTGGAATGATGTTCAATCTGCATATTACTCTTTTATTAGATAGGATAGAGGCCTGGTAAATGGGTGTGGGCCAACTGGTTTGCCCTGAAGGGTGTCCTGGATCAGGGTGGTTGTTCCTTTGAGGCATGGGGAGAGAACTATTGACCGACTGCCTGCTACACATCCCAGGCATGTGCCCTGACCAGGAATCAAACTGTGACCTTCAGGTTCACAGGCCAAGGCTCAACTACTGAGCCATGCCAGCTGGGCAGTTCTCTGAATTTTGGAGTTGTACATGAAAGGGTGCGGTGATACTTTGTCAAAGTCAGAGAAACTTCTGGAAGGGAAAGAGAGTCTAAATATTTTAGGCAAGGTTTTTAGTATAAGAGGTGAAAGCCATTACAGCTCTAATTGGGCTTACTGTGTGTCTAGGAACTATGCAATACAGAAGCACAGCCTTGAACATGTGATAAGTGTTTTATGTTTACACTATCATGGAACAGAGATTACTACCACGTATGTTATAAAATGTCTTTAGATGTTCCCAAGTACTACCATGCTTTATTTCTCACAGATTCATTATGCCTCCCTTTTGTCTGGAATATTAAGATGTTATTTTTGATATAATAGAGGGAAACACTGGGCAGGTCCCTCATCCCCTCACTCTACTCCTGTGCTGATATTATATTATTGTTTCATGGATAAAAAACAGCAATATAGATAAAAATGTTATATTTCTCTGAAATTGCATTCAAAAATTTCCTTTACTGGATGTGTGAATCATTCAGTCTTTGGATGAACACTTTTTCTATAAGTGCATGACCAGTGTGGACAAAGGAGTTGGCAGAATTTGCTTTAAAACCAGTGCAGACAATGCTAAACAAAGCATCAACTTGATGCCTTCTGCTTCCTCTTACAGTGGTCAGCAAACTGCGGCTTGCGAGCCACATGTGGATCTTTAGCCCCTTCAGTGTGGCTCTTCCACAAAATACCATGTTGCAGGTGCACACGTATAGTGAGATAGAAACTTCGTGTCCCATGGGCAGAAGTCAGTTTTCAGCCTCAGCGTGTCTGAAATAGAGCATTCATCTCAGGTAAAAACTGCTGTTTGAACTGGAAGGTCACATAAATCCATCCCACATCACAAAGGTATTCTCCTGTGCCTCAGGACCAGAACCATAAGAGATTGATTCCTGTTGACTCGGTGGCTCCAGGAGTTGAGACTGTAGATGACTTTTAGAGATTATTAAGTTTGCTCAGTTTTACAATTTGCTTTCACAAGATAGGTCCACATTCCAACGTCTAGCAGGGGCTGGTTGGGAGATAAGGAACAGTCAACAGGAACCATTGTGGCCTACTGGTTTGGATCCTTAAAAAGGGCTTTATACCCCTGAGACAGGGCAGTAATGAGTGTCTGGACTCCACCTGCATGTGGTGCCCTATGGCTGTTGCTGGCCAGCTCAATAAATCCTTGCTTGCTTATTACCAACTTAGCAGCCTCTGAGTGGTCATTTGCAACTAGTCGTGGGAGTCGCCTCACAACAGAGTCTATTTTGAAGAAATGGCGATAGAAGTTTAAGTTTAAAAAATGTGGCTCTCAAAAGAAATTTCAATCTTGTACTGTTGTTATTTGGCTCTGTTGACTAATGAGTTTGCCAACCATTGTTATGTAATCTTTGCCTAAGAACTATCCTGAAGATTTATGTGTGCCAATCACTGTAAGGAGTTTTAAAGATAAACCATAAATAAAATACATGTAAATGCTATTGAAGTGCATTTGGTTATAAATACTCATTGAGTCTATGGGAGTGGCATAAGAAAAATGTTATAAATTACTAAGTACCAGAGAAATTCCTTTCCAACCCATGCAGTTACTGTATTTTATGCCTGATGATAGCCCTCTACCAGGAACTGGCTTTTCAGGTCATTTCACTATGGACATTCTCTTTGTACATTTCCCTTGTAGCAACCACATCCCATTAACTCCCCTCCAGGTATGCATAAAGAAGTCTCCACCCAGAAAAAGCCCGCCAAAAGTCCTTTAAAAACGCTGACTCCAGTCACTTAGTGCTGGAGCCATCCAGACTCAGCAGCTGGTGTGTGGATGATGGAATAAATTTGTAATCCCCCACCACTCTGACCTTGAGCATTCCTCCTTCAGTGACCTAACAATCCACACAACATTTAGGTGCAGACTATGTTACCAAAGCTTTGTCACTCCTCTGATTAAAGAATTGATTTGACTTTAAGAAGCGACTGTAATTAGCTGTGCAAATGCCATTAATTCCAATTAATCTTCTCACACTGTCAAGACAAAAATCCTGGGGCGGGGGGGGGGAGTCAATATGTTAAGCCCGGAACGCAAGCCGCACTTACAGAGCACCAAGAGACGATCTCATGTAAAAACAAAGGGGTTTATTCAGACCAGCATGCTGGGGCTCACAACATACTCGGAAAACAGAGCAGAGGCTGAGAGCCCCGTGCCTTTGTTACATGACCAATTTATATGGGGGTCGGGGGGTGGAGAGCTGTTTGAATTACTG